>JAODAL010003115.1:0-180115 GCA_025379985.1 Phyllomedusa bahiana
GGGGCGAGGGGGGGTAAACTCTGGATGGGGTTTGCAAACCACTGAAGGACAGTTTGGGCGACGTGTTCATTACTGAGATTCACAGGGCCCTGACCCAGCGATGACAGGCCTGATGGCCCTGCAACTGATGATCCGCTGGCATGCGTGTTGTCGCCAGCGCTGGAAGGAGCACCTTCTCTCGTACCTCTACCTCCATGTCCTACCCCCCTCTTTGCTCGCTTACCACCTGAATTTCGCTCCATGTTCAGAAATATAAAAATTTGAGAAGGTATGGAAGAGTTTTGGAAAGTCTCTTATTAAAAGACGGCAAATCACAGCTATTCTCAAATCCCTCAAATCAAAACAAAATTGCTGGATTCAAATATAACTGCAAAGTAGATCTATCAAGTCAACAAAGCTGGCCTGCGCCAAAGTGAAAAAACACGTATCTGAAATGTATTCGGATAATAAAAGGTATTTTTTGGCACCTATCAATTCACCTGTGGTAACTACACAATTGCTGGATTCAAATTTAACTGCAAGGTGGCTCAATGAACAAAGCTGTAGTGCACCAAAGTCAAAAAACACGTATCTGTAATATATTCGGATAATAAAAGGTATTTTTTGGCACCTATCAATTCACCTGTGGTAACTACACAATTGCTGGATTCAAATTTAACTGCAAGGTGGCTCTATCAACAAATCTGGACTGGGCAAAGTGCAAAAAACACGTATCTGTAATGTATTCGGATAATAAAAGGTATTTTTTGGCACCTATCAATTCACCTGTGGTGACTAAAAAATTGCAGTATTCACATTTAAGTGCAAGGTGCCTCAATGAACAAAGCTGTAGTGCGCCAAAGTCAAAAAACACGTATCTGAAATTTATTCGGATATTACAAGGTATTTTTGGCACCTATCAACCTGTGCTGACTTGCTGGATTCTAATTAAGTACAAGGTGGATATATCAACAAAGGTGGAATGGGCAAAATTGAAAATGAACACCTATCTGAAATGTATACTGATAATAAAAGTGGAGTTTTGCACCTAACAAAGAGACCTGCAGTTACTAGAAAAGATGTGTATCCTATAAGTTCAGGCTGCCCAATATCCAGGAAATATTTCAATAGAAAACTGTTAATAATAAAGCTATTGCAATGTCTACACTAAGTCTTGGTGAACTTTATCCAGTATTCTTTATAGAGCTTGTCTGTGTTCGCCCGCGGGGGCCCCCCCTCCGCTTCCCCCCCTCCCCCCTGTGACTTTACAGCAGTAGATGCTCCTTTAAAATTCTCTACCTAACTATATAAAATCTTCCAATCTCTAATCTAACTAAGTTGTAAGGATCACAGCTAATAGTAGAGGTTTCTCTGTGAAGAAATATAATAATTTCGCTGAGCTGTTTGGGACACAACAGAGCGATTCCTTCTGCTCTGAGCGCGAGAGCCCCACTGGGGCTAAAAGGGAAAACGCTGTTCTATGTAAAACAGGTCATGTGTTTTTTTCAACAACGCAACCCATAAAAAATCCCGTCTGACGTCGCAACAAATCCACCCCCCACTTAACTTTTCTCCCCCAAAATTCGGGGCCCGAAAAACCCCGCCCTTAAAGATGATGCCAATTTTAACCTAAATTATCGCATGATCAAAAAATCCCCCCCCAAATAAAAACTTTTCCCCTTTTCAACTTTGGCAAATAATAATCGCTAAACACTATCTATACTTTTTAACTTTGTGGGGGAAAAGCTCCTGCAAATACGTTAAACATATGCATGGGCAATCATTCTCCTGGACTTTGCCAAATGAGCGTCCTTTTAACAAATGCAGAGTCCGTATGTTTGTAGCTTGATAGACAAAAAATTAAATGTATAAGGTATATAGAAAACAAAAAAGAAAACCACCTAGTAAGTTTTATATTTATACAATGGGAGCCTATTAACCACGCATCCCATTGTGTGCCTGTACAGTGGATAAAAATCCCCTTTGGCCAGGTTATAATTCTGAGGGAAGGGTTTTAACAAAATTGACCTTAAAGGAGTTGTCTCTTTACGACTTTCACCTGTCGTGCCCCTGGTAATTGAAGAGGGGCGTGCTAGCTTGTCGTTCTCTCTTCCCTCTCTCCCCCCCCCCCCCATCACACACAGCAGTACGAACTTCAAAAACAGGGGGGGGGAGGGGGTTTGCCCGGGTTTCACCCTTTTGGTGCCTGCCTAGGCTGTTGCAGGAGAGGGATCTGGGAGTGTAAGAGGAAATAAGCTTGTGCTATAGAGCAAGGGATGCATGTTTTTCCATATCCCCTGCTTACTTAAAGTCTCCACATTCCACAACAACAAGGGCATTTTTACTTACTCGGAGTGTCCCTATACAGGAGAACAAAAGTTTTTCACATGCCTGTTTTGTTATTTTATTTAGTCACAGCCCAAAGACAAATCATGATTATAGAACAACGGGGTCACTCTGTCACATATTTTGTAAGAGGGAGGAAGCAGGGACCACAGGTTAATCCAGGCGCATGGACACGACCCCCAGGTCCTCCCTCCCCCCCCCCTCTACACAGAAGCATTCTGTGCGGAGGGCTCTCTGCTCCGACCTTTCTTCAAAGGTGATGATCATTCAGCCCTGACAGCCATAAGATAAGGATCAACGGGGTGGCTCTAAGAGTTTGAAAAGCGAGTATAATAATAACAGGGGTAGCTCAAAATCAGTAGGGGCTTTTTAATGAACATATATTTCAAAAACGTTTTTTTAAAAAATCTTTTAAATTAAAACCCCAAACATTTTTAGCGAACAACCCCTTTAAGTTATTCCCAGGCTTATTTTGGCGCGCATTTCGCGCGATTCACTATACACGGGGAAATGCGTGCCGCATTTACTGTAATCCATGCTCCATAGGACTATGGATTACGCACGCCCCCCCAGCGGGACAAATGATCATATTGTATCGCGCGGGGGAAAGTGAAAAGTCAATTTTTTCCCGTGATTAACCCACAAACAATGCAGCAAGGGCCGGTCACTCCCCGGCCCCCCCGTGCTTTTGGGGGAAAACGGCTATTACCCGTTGAAAACCCTTAGGGGATCCCCCAACAATAGTTGATTTAAAAAATTATCCCCGTTTTGGGACCCTCAATAATTTCTTGAGAAACCTGGTGACAAGCGTTCATTTCTCCTACAGAGTTACCACAGCACGATGAAGCATTACACTTTTTTTATTAAAAAAAAATCGAGCTGACCATTTTTACAGGACAACATCTTCGGTTCTTCAGGTAAGACACTTTTTAACTGCATCTACTCACCAAGGAAAACCCCTTTAACTCAAAGACGACCGTAGAACAGGGCTGCGCCCGAATTTGGCCTAAAAAAGCTGTAGCAGACCTTTTTATAGATTATGAAAAAGGTGCACTAGATTTCGCCTGATTATAACTGCGAAGAACAGGTTTTACATTCCCAAAAGTCTTCTACCTTTAATGATTTAGAACGGTCATCACACCCCAAAAACGTAATTCATCATAGTAAATTTTCCAGAATATGTGCAAGTGGATTTTAAGATCATACAGTCCAGATTTTATTTAGGCTCACAAATTTTTTTTTAAAAAAAAAAGAAAAAAAAAAAATTAATTATAATAATTTTTTAAAAGACAAAAAGAAAAACAAAAAAAAAAAACATGTACTGTAGCTACAAAAATTTGGGGACCTTTTAGTGGTTTTCCCCCCCTTTTTCCCCCCCTAGCCTAAAAAGGCCTTTGTTTTAAGGGGGCCCTTTACACGCTTATATCGCCCCGGATTGGTGCCCTACTGCCGCCAGATTTGCCGGGCAGTACGGCGCCAATCCGTCGCAGTAACAAACGGTAATCCACTATTCTCTAGAGAACAGTGGTTTCCCATCACCTTTCCCTTGGGCGAACCCCGGGCGGGGAAAAGGGACCTGCACATTATCCGGGCGCAATACCCCGGGATAATGTAAGCCTATGGGGCCGGGGGGCTGCGCCCCCCCCCCTCCCCCCCCCAAAAATTCAAGCCAATTGCGAGCGCAATCCCTAGAAAACCCGGGTTGAAAAGCCCGGTAACCGGGGCAAAAGGGAACTCTTTCACCACGTAGGAATGCTTCTGTTCATAAACCTAAAACCTGCAAAACCCTCCTCCTTTGTAGTTCCTTTATTCTGACCATCAGATAAAGCCCTTTTGTGATATTGCAAAAAAGAACAGTACACATGGGGTTTCCCTTTTCTTTTGAAATAAAAAAGAGAAATAAGTCTATCAATCTCGGGACCATAACAGATTTTGACATTTTCTGAAAAATTAAATCTCTATAATTAAATTCTAGCACTTCTAAACTGTAGGATGAATTGGCAACTGGTTATAGGGGTTGTCCACTTTATAATGTCTTCATAATGTTTTTACTTAGTATGTATATAATAGGAAATCACAATTTTCTAAAATACATGTATTAAAAATTCTGCTCCTGTTCTCTTTAATTGCATAGGCCCCTATGTAAAAAAAAAAATGGTACAGCCACATTCCTGTCTATAGTAATGGGTCTCATAGAGAAAACTGCATGGACTAAAAACAGTCATGTGATCACCACACGGCATTTACCGCTGGATCCAGGGAACATAAGGGATGGGGAGAGAACTTCTCCATTTTAACCATCTCCACAGCGTATCAGTGACCCCCACACAGGGCATGGACCCTGGGATCCATAACAGTAGGATTGGGGGAGCAAACTTCTCCAGTATTACTACCTCCACAGTGTCTTTTCATGTGACCACCACACAGGGCATGACCCTGGGATCCAGGGAAAAATAGTGAAGGAGGTGCAGAACTTCTCCCCCAAATTACACCCCTCCGCAGCGCTTATCATGGACCACCACACAGGCTGTGACCCTGGAACCAGGAACATAGGTATGGGGGACAGAACTTCTCCCCGTATTACAACCCCAAGGGCTTATCATTACCGGCCCAACAGTCATGTGACCTGGATCCGGTAACATAGTGTATGGAGGGGCAAAATTCTCCATATTATACTTCCGCAGCGTCTTATCATTAAACCACCACCCGGGCAAGTACCTTGGTACCAGGGAACAGATTTTATGGAGGAGCAGAACACCCGTATTAACCCCTCCCCTTACCATTTGTAAGGGTTTGGAAGAAACCTAACAATTTTTCGAAAATTTTGTTTTTTCTTTAACTTTATGAACAACAATGTCATCCCCTATAGAGACACACAGTGAAAAGGTTCTGGAATAACCAACCATACTAATTGTATTTTTTTCCCCATTTTTCAATTCATTCCCCTAAGGGTCAGTCACCCTAAGCAACTGACCGCCGGAAAGTCACATGATTGTTTGTCCATAGCTATGTTTCACAGGGGGTTAAAATTTGGGGCACTTTTTCGCCGCATTTTTTTGGGGCGTGCTGGCGCTCAAATAGATGAAATGCCCCCAATACGCCCCTCCCCCCGCCTACAAAAACGTGCAGGAAAAAGTGACATGTCAATTACTAGCAACGAATATGTGGCGCTAGTAATAAAGGTCTATGGGGCCGGCAGGCTGCCGCCCTCCCCACCCCCCATCCCGCCCCGCGGGAGTACACACCGATCGGCGCGAGCTCCCGAAGTCCAGGCGTATTTGCATGGCGTACTTCGCCCCCAATTATGTGGGAATTAACCTTACATTTACCCCCCCGAAACACATATTACTAGGGACGGGAAGGGGGATTACCATTTGTTTCCATCTCGAGAAATGGACCCACTGCAATGTATATTAAAAAAGGATATGATTTCCTATAATATATATAATACATAAATCAAAATGGACAACTCCTAATGTATTTTGAAGCATAAAAAAAATCTTAAAATCAAAACTACAGTTGCCTTCTGTCTCTGACACGTTTGGTTTAACAAATATTTATATTCTCCATAAAATAACAAAATGAAAGAAATTTTTATTTCAACCCTGTTTTGTGCTGTTCCTCGGTTATTGTTCCTAAAAAAAATTTTAACACAATCAGTCACATTTTTAACCTAATATCAAGTAACACATTGCAGCACAACAGCCGACACGGGTTGTGCCCAAATAAGGGTCCTAGTAGGTTGGCACAGGTATCTGGAGCCGACTGCATCCTGCAGCTGATGGAGGGTGTGTGGGGAAGATAAAAGGGCCAAACAGAAAAACCGACCGGGTCCACAAGTTCAATTGGCAAAGTCTGGGGATTAAATAACCGGGGTAGTACTTGGAAGTTTTTTCCCCTCTTTTTTAAACCCAATTCGACGATTTACAACCCAGTGACATGTCACATTGCTTAAAGTTTCCTTCTGCCTCAGGGAAGACTATCTGCATGTATGGTTGTATGTGATCTGCAAGGATGGATTCATACCCAAATTAGTTGAGATTGCCTTCCATATGGATGAGTGGACCAAAGAAGGTCACAAAAACATTTTACAGCCCATAACCCTGTTCCCCACCAGTTTGTGGCTTCCACAGTGGTTGCATGGCGTTTGCCTTGATTTTCTCGATGACAAAAACCCTTTTCCATACATTCGTTGAAGCAGAAAACGTGACTCATTGGCAAATGCAACCCTTTCAGTGGAGGTCCAATTTGGGTTCACTTATTTTACTCACACGTCTGGTCGCCCCTGGATCATTCTGGTGGTGAGCTTCTCCACTGCAGCATGTCAATCCCTCCTTGGGAACCTTAATATCCAACATTCACCTCCCACATTAATGACACATGGTGCTCTGCAGTCAAAATTGCTTATTCATAATGGCAAAATCAGTCCACTCATGATACAGTTTCACCACAGCAGTCGCCAACAGTTCACAAATACAAATACTGCAATAATTAACCATGTCTTTTTGTAACTCTGATAAACTTTACCCTTTTCTTTTCCAAAAACAACAAGGATACGGTGCAGACACCTATCACCCAAAACCTAATATACCCCCAACCAGGTAAATTCCTTCGAGCACACACTACTGACATAAAAAGTAGAAAGTGGTCATAATAATGTGACTCAACAGTGTCTATTGACAACTAGGTGTTGCCATTGCCCTTGTTAAAAGAACATTTCTCTACATAGTTTGACACTATCTACACGGATTGAGCAGTGTCCAAGTGTGTAGGGACATGCCTTATTGACTAAGGGAAATAGTGTCACTTTATTCATACAGATGTCAAATTTATTCACACCTTTACAGAAGGAAAAATAAAGTAACAGCACAAAGTTGTTGTTTTTTTTTTTTTTTAAAATTTTTTAGGAGATTTTTAAGGGGTTTTTCCCCCCCTTTTTATTTCACGTCACAGCCAACTTTTTTTCCACCCTCCTTTTCAGGGTGTTTGGTGGGTTTTAACATGATTACCAAATTTAGCATTTTTCCATAACACAGACATTTCAAAGAGCAGTGCAGGAGACTAATCTTTTTGTAAAAAAAAGCTACACAAACTGTGAGGAGAAACAAAAACTTATCAGTGAAACAACATTAATCTTGTTTGAGACAACATTTTTTTTTTCCATCCGTCCTCCCTCCAAATCATATTGAGAGTAGGTATGGTATGCAGTTTACAAAAAGAAACCTTGTACACCAAGACACAAAAACCTTTTATCTCGGTAAAATAAAATTATTTACCAAAATTTAAAAAAAATCTTTATTTACGCCCTCTGTTAAAACTAATGTTTTTTAGTGAGAAAACCACTTTAACAAGTCCTCTTTAAATATAAGAGATTTAAGGTTATAACAGAATTTGCAATAATATTGGGCAGGTCAGATGATACAATCTGGAAATGACACTACTGGCCACAGAAAGTTTATGACCTATTTTGATCTACTGAAGTAAACAAAACCATAGCAAAAGCTTGTATGGAGCCCTTTTCTTGGTGTACACACATTACTCAAAGTTAGATAAATTTGGCTTTTGGTTGAAATTTCAGGATGAACATAACATTTCTTGAAATTTTTAATATGAACTTAATGAGACCATCTCTTAACTTCAGAATGCACTTGTCCAATTGTTCAGTGTTTCAGTAGTTTTTGCACAACTTGCTGACCTCGAACAAGGAGCTTAATGGCAAAATTTACAGAAGGCGTTTGATCCCCGAGTCGCTCAGTAAATTTAGTGGATCAATTTGAATTGGGATTCAAACAGTCCTCCTCATCCTGCTGTTCACATTTTGGCATCATGAGACCAAGACAACACCATGCAATTGATCAACAGTACCTCGCCATTGTGCATGATGCCCTCAGACGGAAGTGGCCACTAAGCTTAGAGAGTCAAAGAGTGACATGACACTTGGTTCCCTCTCACCTCCCTTAAACGTGCCTGGAGTTGTGCAGTATTCATCATCTGTTTCCGCAGGGTAGTGTTTAAAATAGAGCAGTCATCAGTGTGTGATGTAGCTTTGTCTTTCTGTGACTCTTCCAGTCTTTCTGTATCCATTACAACCTTCTGATGACACTCATTGACACTGTAAGCTCAGTGGCCACATCAGTCTGAGAGCATCTTGTTTGAAGTCTCACAATGGTAAGGTAAAGAGTTGTCTTGGTCTCATAACGTCACAATGTGAACATGATGAGGAGGACTGTTTAAATCTCAATTCAAATTGATCCCCTAAATTTATTGGCCGATTCAGGGATCAAACACCTGTTGTAAATTTTTCCATTAAGCTTGTTAGAGTTCAAGAAGTTGTGCAAAAAGTACTGACACATTGAACAGCTGAATATGTGCATGAATATGTTCATTTAAAAATCAAGATATTTTATGTTAATCCTGAAATTTCAACTAAAAGCCAAATATCTCTAACTTTTGTGAGTAGTGTATGTTACATGCATACCAGGATAACAACCTCTGGAGCTTCTTTGCACCTTTCTCCATTCCATACAGTGTAGGAGAACTGGGTTGTATTGCCCTTTGGACCAGTTCCTTCTTTTCTGGTTTACCAATAATTCAGTGCCTACATAAGGTACCACCCCAGGAAAAGGCGGTCAACCTGAACTAAGGCCAGCCTCCCAAAAGGTGGCGTGGCAACCAAATGTAATTCCTCTATGGCAGTTGGATCTCTGATGATCACTTATGATCATCTTCAATCCAATCAGAGCCAAAATAGCAAAGTATAAGGTTGTATACAATATTTTACAATGTATGGTTACCCCAAGTATGATTAATTTGGTCAAATTGTTTAATATCAAAGGTTAGGAAGAAACACTCCTCATAAGATCTTTTATTACACTAAACAAGATAATTGAGGGAACAACACAGTTCTATAAAAAAGTATTCTAACTTTACATATGCCTGACCTAAAAACTAAACCCAACACTGATGTAACACAATGCTCCTGACCCTAGAAGAAAAGCATTTTTCAGCAGCCCCTTTTTCCCAAGGTAGCAAAAAAAAAAATTGTTTTACCCCAAATCCTCTAGTAATGTGAAGGAACACACCTGGAACCTTTTCTTTGCCACAAAATACTGCATTCTGCGAATAACTTTAATTGCTGCTCGGTGATGTTCTCGTAGCCTGTTACAAGACAAGAATCGTGGACGTTTCATAGTATCTACCCATGAAGCTGTCATAAGCTATTCGCAGTGCTATTTCACAAACCATCATAGAAGTTCTTACTCTGATATGTGAGTTATTGGAGTCAGCAAGGTATCTCCTTCCATGTCAATATCATCTGTGAAACTGTTTGTTCTGATGAACGGTCCGGTGCCAACATCCAACAGCCCAAAGGTCTTTTTGGTTACTGTAGAGATCAATGCATTACAGAATTTGTTTTAAATATTTGCTTTTTTAGTTAAAGATTTCCCCCCCCACCATCTTTCGTATGTTTTAATAATAATAAAATGGACAAATAAATTTACTTTTTGGGCCAATTATGAAAACTGTCTGGGGTTAAAATTTCCCATTTTTTTGCCCATAGCAACCAGGTGCCTCTGTATTTCATAAGTGTTTTAAAAAAAGAAAGGGCGCTCTGAAGGGTTGCTATGGGCAACAAAAAATTTTTAAGCCCCAAAACAGTTTTTCATACATGGGCCCTTTTTAGTTAATTAAAACATTTTAAAAAAGAGGAAAAAAACAAATACTAACAAAAAAAAAAAATTTATATTATATTTATATTTATAATATATATATATATATATATATATATATTTATATAAAAAAAACCCAATATAAAAAAAACCTGCCTTTTCACATCGGAGGTACAACTAGAATTCATAGGGCCCTGTAACAAACTGTGATGGGCTCTACCACCTAATGACAGGCACCTGATAAACCAGTCTAATTTATCTGTTTGCTTCTATAGCACCGTTCTACTCTACATCACTGTACTGACATTGTCACCAAACACATTGGTCCCTGTCCCCAATGGAGCTCACAATATAATGTCCAGATTGATCTGTAAGCCTTCTGGAGTGTGGGGGAACATGGAGTATAGGAAACCCACACAAACTGATTGCAGGTGCCCTTTGTGGGATCTGATAACAGGACCACAGCGCTGTAGGGCAAGTGTAAAAAACTTGGCCCCCAGGTGCTCCAGCATAAAATAGCAATTTTTAAAAAAGGGGGTAAATAATGATAACGCACTAGAAGGTAAACATCAGAAAGCCAACAACTTGTTATCCTTATAATGTTCTTTCACATAAATGAGCTCCCTTAACTTATTAAGTTATCGCTTATGATTCTAGGAAAGGGGTTGTCCCATTAGGAAAACCTGTGTCTATCTGTCCTGTGTGTGACTAAGGGATTGCTACATCTAATAGAAGACGCCGAAGAGTTAATTTATCTTCTCATAAGCCTTATGGAACATTTACATACCAGTGAAGTGTAAGGGTATGTTCACACGATGTTTTGGATTTGTTTTTTGATCCGTTTTTTACTAGAAGAAAAACGCATTGAAAACTGCATCCAAACTGCATCCCAAAAACGTATTAAAAAACGCAGCAGCTGATACTTATTTGGATACGTTTTTGATGCGTTTTCATAATATTATAATATTTTATATATATATATTATATATTATATATAGATATATATATATATATATATACCCACACAAATATATATATAACATAATTCTATCTATCTATATATTTTATCTATATATAATATATATATAAATATATATATTATATATATATATTATCTATTTATTATTTCATCTATCTATCTATATATATACAACACTAAATATATATATTATATATATATTATTATATAATTATATAATATTTTAATATATATAATTTATATACAACATCACATACACACACATACATAGGTTTAGTTTGAAAAGGAGATCTTACTTTACCTTACATGTATTAATGGTATGTATATACTAATGCCCCAGAGGTCTCATTTATCTAAGAACTGTTTGAACTTTAGTATTACGCTTCAAATTTTAATCCAATACATTTTTCCGATGCGCTTTTCGTATAAAAAAGTACCCAAAAGTATGTTGCGCTTTTGGATCAGTTTTTCGGGCTCCAAAAGCGCACCCCATTGTTTCCTTTGTGGATTTCACCTGCGTAAAATGCAAGTAGAAATGACATGTCAATTCTTAAAAAGGACCCGGAAAAAACGCATTGAAAAGACACAAGTAAACACGCATCAGCGAACACTCGTCTGAACGGAGATGCGTGTTTTACATTGATGTAAATCACACTGCACATTGTTAGATACGTTTTTTGAATCCGAAAAACGGATCAAAAAACGGATCTGAAAAAACGTCGTGTGAACATACCCTAAAAGGCGCTAAATATCCACACGCCAACATCTTGCATCTCCCTAATGAGATGCCTCACCTCTCCACATACAATGCCTCCACACTCAATGCCTCTCACCTAGACAGCAAGTTCTACTCTGCACTAATGAGGGGCAGCACCCTGAAACAGCTGAATGCAGATGAACAAGTCTGCCATGACTTGAATTCCTTTAACATTGCAAGGCTCAGTGAGTTATATGTGATTTGAGGATTGCTATATTCAATAGATGGAACTGGAGAGGTCAGCTCTCTTCCCATAAGCCTTTTGGAATTTGTCGTATTATGGATGGCAAAGTTGGGAATGCTCCTCTACAAGCAAGAGCAGAGAGCCACTAAAAAGCAGCAACACTTGTTCTTGCAGAAGTGAATTGTCCATATATTGCATAGGCAACCATTCATCCACCATTCATTCAGGCCAGCATGTAACACGATACATCCCAACATTGGCCACAGACAAAATAAGCTGTTCCACAACGATCAGATGATTGCTTAGCAGTTTACATAGTTAAGAGTTTGCCTGTGTTGAGGAAAAACCAAACTACATAAAAAGTAAACCAAAACTATTCAGCTTATCTTTTGTTGGTCTGGAGTCATAACATGCTTCATAGTCCAGAGCTGCATTCAAAATTATGCAAGCTTTAAAGCTGAAATTGCATGGTTTTCCCTACTGGTTTTGGTGATTTGCAAATTGGGAGATTGTACAGTAACTAATGCAGGAAAAACTAAGACTATGGGCCACATATATGAACCTGTTCAGGTCTAAAACTCACTTTTTTGCTCACAGGTTACTAGGCAAAAGTGAGTTTATTGACCTAAACAGGTTCATACATGTGGCTCTATGTCTCCACTGCACACAAAAATGACCGTTTTTCGCTTTATAAAAACACTGAAAAAACGACTGAAAACAGGTCCCATAGACATGCATAGTAAAAAAAAAGGTCCTGTCTTCTCCACAGAACGTCTTTCTGCTGCTTGTTCTATTTTCATGATCGTTTTTTGAAACACGTTGCAAAAAACGACTGAGCAGGGCAAAAAAAAAATTACTAGTGGAGTCTATGTAACGTACCGGATGTTTTTTGGCGCATTTTTTGCAGAAATCCATAGCAATTATAATGCTGTGCATTTCTGCAAAAAAAAGCGCGTAAAAAACACTCCAAAAAGACGCAAACCGCGCCAAAAAAACTGATGCTTTTTCAGCAGCTTTAGACAGGCAGTGGGAAAAAAAACAACTCAGTTTTATGAATGGTTTTAGGATTTGGTTTTCAGGTCGTTTTTTTTTTGTCCACTGCCGTGTAGACAGAGCCTTACTGTCTCATTGCATTAAATAGGAGCTCAGCTCAGTTTTTAAGATGATGTATATTGACAGACTTGTATTCACTTTTGAATACCGACAAGCAGAATTGTGAATTCAGCTCCGGACTAGAAGAGGCTTTAATGGAGGACCTGTTAAAGATAAATAAGGTACAAAATTTTATTCAAATGCTACACAACGTTTTATGTAGATGATACATTAACTTCAAGATGTTGTCTAGTTAAATGTATACTTTGAAAGGGAATGTGTCATGAAAAAAAGGAGTCACTGTTTAAGTCCCATTTTTATGTTAAACTAATTTTTAGGAATTTTTGGTTGTTTTTTTTATTTTTCATATTACTTTCAATATTTTTTAATAATTCTTAAGTCTTGCAGTTTTCACTTTGGCCACTATAACCTTTTTTTGCATTGCTTTAACAGCAGTCAGAGAGATGTTTTTACAGTAGTTTCATGCACTAGGAACTTAAGAC
This sequence comes from Phyllomedusa bahiana, assembly GCA_025379985.1. Classification (NCBI taxonomy): domain Eukaryota; kingdom Metazoa; phylum Chordata; class Amphibia; order Anura; family Hylidae; genus Phyllomedusa; species Phyllomedusa bahiana. The sequence goes on from JAODAL010003115.1 coordinate 13,511, forward strand.
TGACTCAGTCCCATTCACTTCTATAGGAGAGTTTTCATCATGCTCTGTGACCTGGGAAGAAGTCCGTGTGCAGGGAGGTGACAGGGTGAACTGTGACTATCTCCTCTTGTGACTGGTGGATTCTGTGTTATCTATTCTCAATGGTATCTACTTTCAGTTTGACCCTCTTTGTGCTGATAGTGAGCAGACAACTGAGGGTGTTTTTTCCAAAAAAAGGAAGTGTCAGACTATTATTGGGCAAAAGTGAAAACTGCAGGACTTAAGAATTATTAATAAATATTCAAAGTGATATGGAAAATTAAAAAACAATATAACCAAAAATCCTTAAAAAATGTGTTTAACATAAAAATGTGAGGTAAACAATAAGTCATTTTTGAAGACACATTCCCTTTAAGAAGTTCTCTGGCAATATATAAAATCAGACACAAGACTTTGAGATGTGAATGCTATTGGCATTCACATCCCAAAGCACTGATGCAAGATATGGCTAAAACCGAATACCTCTTATAGGATTACCTGTATTCTCGTATGCTTCCACCGAATAGCCATCATTTTTTCGATCATCTGTAACATGATCATATGTGATATGTGGAATGTTTAGCATCTTGTCAGTGGTGCCTTCCTCCTTCTCTGGCCTCAATTTCTTCCTCTTAACCTAGAAACATATTAACTATTATATTATTTATATTGGTACCTCTTCAGGATTGCCTATAACCAACATTAACCGGGTTGCACTGCTCCGCCCCACAAACATGTCTACCTCTCACCTTCTGTCTCTTCACCCCTCCCCTGTAGATTGTAAGCTCTCGCGGGCAGGGACCTCTTTCCCTCTGTACCAGTTGTTAGTCACTTATTGTCTCTTTGTAATTGTTTGACCAATGTTATTCATGTACCCGCCTGAAATGTACAGCGCCCTGGAATCAAGGGCGCTCCAAAATAAATGATAATAATAATAATAATAATAATAATAATAATAATAATAACCACTTAATTAAAAAAAATAAAAAATGCTTCAAGCAATGCTTTATGGTAAACCATATGCAAATACAGCCAGTCCCCGGGTTACGAACAGGATAGGGAATGTAGGTTTGTTCTTAAAGGGGTTTTGCCACAAAGTGAGTTCCTTACCTCACTATCAGCTCAGGGGAGAATATAAACAAATCATGCTGAGTCATGAATGCTGCAGGGATGAGAAGGAGGGGGTGAGCAGAGAGCGAGGAAGAAGGGAGTGTCTCAAAAGTTCACTCAAATAATAAACATTAACAACAGTGGATTCCTACAGCAGACAGACTCATACACTGCACATTTTCTCCCCAGCCCCTTGAAAGCTCATTCATGTTCCCTGTCATCAATAAGAAGTGCAAACAAGCAACGCGGCCAGATCAGGGTCCTTCAGCTCCTCTGGTCGTGTCTAATGTAAACTTTCAGGTAACTAAGGGGGACTGAGCACTGCTGTAGCTCTCACAGGCTTCACTTTTTGTAATCACATATATTTAGAAAAGTGACTAAATAACCATTTTGCAGGATCCCTCGTCAACATTACATCGTGGCAAAACCCCTTTAAGTTCAACTTGAATGTAAGTCCACAGGTATTTGCATTAAATATAACTTCAGCACAAAAGGTTTTTTTTTTCTTAGTTTTGGATAGTGCAGCGAAAGGATTTTACATTTGTTTTGCTGTGCCTCTGTTAAGATTTCACCTCATCTACTGCTGTGGCATGCTGGAACTTGTAGTACCACAGCTCCTATCTGCTGTGGAACATGGAACTACAAGTGCCAGCACGCCCCATAAGTCTCCGATTGTAACTGAGGGACAGATGTAAGTTGGAACAGTGTAAGTCGGGGACTGCCTGTGCTTCTCCTGATTTGTAGTACTATTGACATAGCTACCCTCTAAACCAATGTGTTACTCACAAAGTGGTATTTGTACATGACAATCACCACAAACACAGAGATGCAGATTATTACATTTTCATCTTTTGGATCTTATCAGCACCTAGCAGAGAATATTTTCCTAGTTAACTACCTTTGAAAAATAGGAAATTCAGAGATATCAGTAGTTTTCCTTAGAAAAAGTATAACTGCAAATATCCAATCAAAAAATTAGAAAATGTGATGGGTCACTGGACATCCTGTAGTATTTCTATCTATCTATCTATCTATCTATCTATCTATCTATCGAGGCATCACCAGATTGTGAAAACACGTGGGACACCGGTTAACCAGAGGATTCCTTGGTGACCCGACCTAGCGATGCTTCTGCCCTCCATTCATTCCTAGAGTTTCAGCAACTCTGGGAACTTGACAATCCAGCAAACAATGTGTTTTAGGTTTATAATCTTCCATTGATGGCACAAGATGTCTAATTGGTTCCTTAAAGGGGTTTTGCCAAAATGTAATGTTGACGTGGGATCCTCCAAAATGGGTATTTAATCACTTTTCTAAATATATGTAATTACAAAAAGTGAAGCCTCTGAGAGCTACAGCTTTCTTTATAAGCCCTTAGTTTCCTGACAGTTTACATTAGACACGATCAGACACTGACAAGAGCTGATCAGGCTTGCTTGTTTGCACTTCTTATCTGATGACAGGGAACATGAAGGAGCTTGCAAGGGACTGTGGTGAAAGCTTCTGTGTCTTTTGTATAGAAAATTCACTGGTTCTAATGTAATTATTTGAATAAACATTTCAGATGCTCCCTGCCACTGAGTTTCTGCTCAGACCCCCTGGCTCTGCAGTGCTGTGTTTATATTTTCTCCTGAGCAGGTAACAGGTAAGGAACTTCTCTTCTTGGCAAAACCCCTTTAAGATCCAAGACCATGTCTTCCCATCTTTTAACACTGGTCAGGGGATAATACACTGCTCCCCTGATCACATACAGTTAAACATTGCTGTTTAATGAACAAACAATAATGACCCCTAAAGCGGTCTCTCTGGAAAAAAAAAATCCTATGTCCGGAGTTATCCCAGCTCATAAAGTGATGGCATATCGCCAACCACTGTGCAGGAAAGACAAGATCCCCATTTTCAGGATTTATGGTGTGACAAAGCTTGGACCATCACCTAATAGAAGGTGGTGCCATATTTTAAAGATGAGATTGAAAAACCCATTAAAGGGGTTGTCTCGATACGCTGTTTCAGAGCCACAAGCAGTTTTACATTCATGCATCCTGTCTTTTCCTGGTTAGGCTGTGGGTGGTTCTACAGCAGTCATTAGCATTTCAGCTCAGTATTCACAGCTCTTCTAATTGCACTGATGAGAGAACAAGAAATTTTATCTATACTCCAGAGAGCTTTAGAGGTCAAGTAAAGCAGTAATTAAAGATAATTAGTTGTTAGAGATTACACTCTGTTCTCAAGCTGCCAGCAGTCCAGCCTGTGGTGATGTCACTCCCAGCTCTTAGATGCAGACCTGTGTGCACACAGAGCAGATAAAATCTCTCTTCTCTCCTCAACAAAGCAAAAACACCACAGCAATATATTTGGAAAAAGTCTTCAATTATCTGTCCTTACATGTTCAAAGCTAATCTTTGTAGTAAGAAAACCCGCTTTAAAGCCTCATTTTTAGTAATGTATAGAAGAATATTAGATGTACTTATTTCATGTTTATACTGTATTCAGTCTTAAAAATCCTTATAGTGACCAGAAACCAAATTTCAGGAAAAGCATACTTTACCAATACAGTTTTCTTTGGTTTTGGACTAGGAGACATGACTTGGTGACTGCGCGGTACCTTCCGGATATACATTTTCCATGTTGCAGAATCTGGATTTTCAGTTGCATAACATCTCCATGCTGTCTAGAGACACAAGACACCAACAACACTAACATCTCACAGTAAAATAGAAGACATTAGGTATTATAGAGACCCCATCACCACCTTTCCCCTAGGAAACTGAAACATAGTGTGTCTATGAGCTCTAGACAATGCAAGGGGTTGGCTCTATGTAATAAACTGCTGGGAGACTGCAGACCCTAAATATTTACCGCTACCTAGGTAATTGATGCTGCAAGGAGTCCACATTATAATAGAGCCACTACTTGCCAAACCTTTTAGTGACTCTTGAACAGAGAAGGATTTATGTGTAAATAGAATTACAGCATTTGGTGCCAATCTGCTGCGTCTAAAGCTAACACAATATTGTATGCTATGTTAAGTGTAGAGGTCACGCCTTACAATATTAGTGCTAATTTACAGTGTGAGCTTAAGATTTATCAAACAAACTCTTTAAGGAATTGGCAGGAAAATCTGTAAAAGGGGTTTTCCAGCAAACCAAAAAATAAAAAGAAATTCTCAAACTGCATGTCTGAGTTTTTATTCATCTCCCTGTGATGTTTTCTGTGCTAATGTATGCATTTTTTTTTACTGTATACAGTCTCCTTTCTCTACAGAACAGCAGCAATATTTGAAAGCCATATCCATTCACTCTGTAAAACTACAAGTCCCAGGATCTTTTGCTTTGCTCTGTCTGTCTGTCTTCTTGCCTTCTAACATCACTGTTCTCCCATTTACTCCCTAAGCCTATGTCTGCACAGCACTGGTATTTGGTTGGATTCTCGGTGGATTCAGTATTTAGAATCCGCTGAAAATCCGACTGTAACCAATGCCCCATAGACCTCAATAGAAAATCCTTGCTGTAGTCTAAGCAGTACAGATTTTTTCTGGTCGGTTTTGAAATCCAACGGATTCTGGCAGATTTAAGAACATGTTGTATCTTCTGCCAGATTCCTGTTGGATTCCCGTACAGTCAATGTACTGAGCTGGTGGGAAATCTGAAAACTGACCGCATTTTTTTTGCATAAACCCGCGCACAAACCTGCAGTGCAACAATGTTAAGATGCAGTTAGATTTTCAATGGTATTTTAACTATGCTGTGTAGACATAGCCTAATGCGGAACGACTAAGGGCATTGCCCGAAACATGTCAGCATTTTTGCCCCTCTGATTCTTGTATTGCATTGCACTGTTTTTTTGGCTATTTTTCAATAAAATCCCCATTTTTATCCATTTTGGTACTGGCCATCCTGGACGTTATTTACTACACTGTGGTGCCATTGGAGTGGGGCATAAGCACAGACGGTAATGTGGCAACATCCATCTGGCTGTTAATGAGGTGAGCTGGATTTTTTGTCTATTTCTGCTAATGTGGAAAGCCCTGACTAATGGCTTCAAAAGCTGCCATAAAATAAGCCACACCCCTCTTGTCACATGATCTTCACACAGCCATTTTCTGTGTGTGGAGACACAGAACTATTAAGCTTCCTGTCAAACAGCGGATCTACAACTACAGGAAGCCCAAATAAAAGATCATGAAAGTACATTAAGGAAGTGCCTAACATTGGGAGAGATATTATTCAGAAAAGATTTTCTGTCCCATGGATAATCCCTTTAAGACAGGATTTCAGATTTTTTTTTTTGTGAGCAACACAGTATATAGGGTTAATGGTCAGCATGTTCCTGGTTTAACAAGTGTGGATTATATAGGTTTAGGACATTATCACAACCATTTAGATTCTATGCATATAATGACGGGATGTAATCTTGCCACCTACTTCGGCTTAACCCCTGTATCAACAATGGTGAACCCTCTAGAGATTTTCTACCTGAATGAGAGATGCAGCTGCTGGAATTTGACGGTTAAAATGCTTCTGTCTCTGCTTCTGTTGTACTTTTAAGGCAAAACCTGAGCCTAAAATACCCTGAAGAAAGAGGGATAAAAAATATGAATTGTTATATTGTCCAATGTTATTAAGCAGCTACCACTGTATTCTCTAAAACAGGGCTTCCTAACCAGTATCTTGGGAGAAAAATGTGTCGCAAAGGTCCAAAGCGTGTAGCACCTAATTTCCACCGCAGGCTTCAGATACTCTCACACTTGTAAGTACATAAAGAGGGGAAGTTATCTGGATTTCCAGGATGACCAGGTGATTGCTTATAAGGGTTTCCTAATCTCACACATTTATGACATAATTAATAAGATATGCCTTAAAGGGGTTGTGTCACTACATTGATTCATCTTACCTCAGTCCTGTTTTCTTGGTTTCACTTTGAACTCAGGGCCGTTTTTACTGGCTTCTACTAGGCTGCAGTAGAAGCCAGGTCTGTAGCTATAGCAACCAGCACTGGTAGCCTATCAGGATAGATCAAACAGGTCTGTAGCTATAGCAACCCGAGGAGCTTATGCAACCCATACAAAAGGGGATATCTCAGAATAGGTAGGACACTGTTAATGGACACATATTGCAAAGTGACTTGTTTTTGCAAGATCTTTAACATAAAAAGCAATCCTTGTAGTGAGACAACCCCTTTAAATGTGAGATAACCAATGGGACCCACACTTCTCTTGAGAACGTACCCCGAAAGTCTCCATCAAGAATGGTCAAAACTCTCCTATTCATTTCAATGGGATTTCCAAGCACAAACTTTCGGTGGCCTGATCTCAAGATGGTTGGACCTCCACCTACCATACACAAGCACATCCTATCAATATATCAAATATAAATTTGCAAGATGGGAAACCACCTTCAGCTAGAAGCAGGAGAGACCATGTATGGACAGTTTTCTGTATAGCAAAGAGGAGGCTATGTATTGTCCAAACAAAAGGGGGCAAAAGAGGCTGTGTATGGGTACTGGGGAGGGAGTGCAGAGGTTTATGTGTATAGAAGGCAACAAGAGCTCTGTGTGAAAGTGTGATATAAAAGAAAGGATAAGAGGATTTGGGCAAAAAGAAGGGGGCAACAGAGGCTGTGTATGGATTAATAGAGGTCAGTAGACATTACAATGGTAGCAGGGATATGGGAAAATTTACTTTTTTAAAGGAAAAAACCCCAGGCAGTGATCACTGCAACACATTAAATGGATATGGTGAATAACGAGTGAATATTTAATCAAACGAATTCTTGTGTATACAGACTTAAAACACTTCTAATGTTTCCAGCAATATAGTTTAAATATGTGTGGTATACTCAAGTGTCCATGTCTCCGCGTTCATTCAGCCATTCAAAACCATTCCATACACTTTCCCAGCGAACTGGGTAAATGTGTTGTAGTGATTATGTGAGAGACTGGAGAGGCTTCTCTACACGGCGGTGTAATAACTCAGTTTATTGATGAATTCGGTGGTAATCTGTTGAAGGGTCCCCAGGAGGTGATGACTGTGCAAAATACTAGGCTATGCTCGCACCGCATATATTTCTAACAAAAAATGTAATACACGGCACAAATCTGCAGATTCGACTACATTATTGTGTCCCATAAAATAACCATATTCACCAGGGACTAGAGCAAAACAAAGCCCACGCTGGCTTACGCCCGCTCTATTATTCCCTATGGGGCCGTTGCTTCTGCGTCACGATATCCGGCGGGGTACTTTTTTCACAGTACCCCGATGTATACCTCGATCACATGCAATATCATAATCCGAACACTAGCTCACTTTTTAAAAAAAAAATTTAATAATTATTTGTACACAAAATGGAATTGAAATCTGTGCAGCTAAAAATATGTGCTGCAATTCATTATGTAACCTGAAGTGTATCTTCCTATTGAAACCAATGGGATGAACAATATACACTGCTTTCTCATGTATTTGGATGCGCAACTATGTGAACATAGCCTTAGTGGAAAATCGGGGGCTTTGTACAAATGTTAAAGAGATAACCGGCATTGTTGACACAGCGACTTGTGTGCACAGAACCAAGATAACACAAATCACAAGGTAGAAAGGAAAGGTTAGGTACCACTAGTCTCCAAAGACATTATAATCTGCTAAAGTATAGATAATATACATACAAACAACATTTCCAAGTCACCTCCATCTGCCACATGATTGTTTGATAGCTACAGTATGTGGAAAAAATAAATTCATACCGCTGGCAATGCAAAGAAAGAGATGGCAAAGACAGAAAAGCAGGATGCAATTGTTTTCCCAATCCATGTCTGGGGAACTTTGTCTCCATAACCAATGGTTGTAACTGTGACCTAGAGAGAAGACAGATGTTGAGATGTGTTTTGAGACATGTATGGACACAGGAGAATGTTTAACAGCCCATATAACTTTCTACTACACAGGAGCATAGCTACAGGGGTACAGAGCTAGCAATTACAACCAGGACCTGGAGCGTGAAGGGGCCCAAAGGGCCTTCTGCCACATAAGAAGACACCAGTGTTATAAATGGTACATGATAGGTAGGGGCCCATTTATATCTTTTGCACTGGGGCTCAGGAGCTTTTAAGGGGTTTTCTAACTGCAAAGCAATGCAATGATTAGCTGTCAACATCTAGGGACAGGTAACTGAATACTTTTTCCAAATACATTGGTCTTCTGATTTTTCCTGGTCAGGAGATTTCTGCATTTCTGCACTGCACATCAAGGGCACCTCACACACCATCTCATGCAGGCAGTTGATGGAGAGACCACATACAGAGTGTGCACTGGAGGAACAACAACTACCACTATGGTCTTAAATGTGGAGCCACTGTGACAAGGAACAGGCACGGGCCTGCGGTTACCCGCTCCCATAGTTCCTCTCCTCTGACTCCTTCCGTGCCACTCCGCGACACCACACAAGCTACCTGAATAGAATCACTTCGATTTGGTTCAAACACAAGTAAGGTAGAACAAGTTGGTGGCTTTCCGTCATCAAGCTTTACTATGCAAGTTCCCTTATATATAGTGTTTTTATGTATATTGTGAATAGTCACTGCTGTTGTTTCAGTTTTATGTATTTCAGTGTTTGGGGTCCATTTCATTTTGCGAACGGCCCAATAAATTCTAGTAATAACCTTGCATAAGGCTTCTATGTAAGACAAGGTTACAGGCGAAATGGTCTGTTAACACCCCCTAAGACTTTGGCATTCTTAAAGACTAGAAGTTAGTCACATTAGAGTTATTCAATGATATTAATACATAGTGTAAACCTAGACTACACAGTCTAATAGTGTGCCAAATTTATTGTAGTTGCTCATGACAAATTTTGTGGCGTCTTTAGAAGCTGTCGTCTAACTTGGGTCTAACTGTATATCACATGCAAATTAGTTTACTCAAATAATTACAGCAACATTTTGGTGTGTGATGTTGCATAATAAGACACACCTCCCTTCTATGAAACCACGCCCCTTCCAAGCAAGTTACAAATCATGATAAATGTGGTGCAAGACACATATGATCGTTCTTTTGGAACAAGCTGTGTCAGAATGCTGGTGCCATTGACACAGTAAATCTAACCACTGTACATGTCATAATAGGGAATTGGATGAAAGGCAACTTTCCACCCAACAGCTTGAACATGATGACAGATGTCTCCCCTCAAGTATTTTATAAAATGGTTACTTACTACTCCCCACCACAGGGCATCAGCATAACTGCCAAACTGATATTCTCCAGATGCATCAATGGCATCTTTTTCAGCAAGGTACACAAAATATGAGGAGAAAATTAAGCCAAGGAACCCAATATACAGAGTGGTTATCAGTTCCTAGAAGAAAAGAATCCACAAGTTAGACAGCTATGAATCAAATGAAAATATATTTCATGTGGAATTGGTCTGAAAGCCAATACTGTATAGAGTTATTTGTAAATGTCTACATACCTGTCTGTGTATGAAAACCACTGATCCAAGTAATCTCCATGTTCCCCCTTGTCGGTCCACATGTAACATTCGTAAAATCTGCAGAAATCGGATGCCCCTGCAAACCAGTAGCAATACAATTAATACTGTAGACAGTCAACTGTATGTGCACGGTGATATTATGGCTCAACGGAAGCTCAAAGATATAGATATTCATAATAGAACATCCATATAACTTTTTGGGTCCATGCTGTACCTCTGTATGCCTCTGATTTTATATGGAAGCATATGGAAGAAAAAATCCAAGCACACTTGCTCAGCTGTACTCAGAACGGTTATAGTTAATTGAGAGAGCCATGCATGCAAAGCCTTCTTTGAGTTTGCTGAGGCTCACAAAATAAACAAGGACTACAGGTGTAACAGGAGTTCTTGAGATAGGTGGAAAGCCCAGAGGTAGGACCCGTACCTGTCAGACATACACTACTAACAAAAAGTTAGGGATGTTTGGCTGTTGGTTGAAATTTCAGGATAAACATAAAATTTCTTACTTTTCTCTTTAAAATGAACTAAATGAGACCATCTCTTAACTTTAGATGCACATGTCCAGCTGCTCAAAGTTTCAATTCTTTTTGCACAACTAACAAAAAGCTTAATGTCACAATTCAATTTAAGATGTTGTCTTAGTCTTATGATGTCAAAATGTAAACAGCAGGAGGAGGAGAACTTTTTAATCCCAATTCAAACTGATCCCCTAAATTTATTGGGCAATTCAGGGAACAAACACCTGTTAGGTATTTTGCCATTAAGCTCCTTGTTAGAGATCAGCAAATTGTGCAAAACTTACTGAAACACTAAACAGATGGACATGTACATTTAAAAAATGTTCAAGAAATTTTATGTTCATCTTGAAATTTCAACCAAAAGCCAAATATCGCTAACTTTTTGTGAGTAGTGTATATGGCATATTCAGCCTGAGATGGGAATACTCCTGTAAGCCACGGCAGATACATTTTAGACTGAGGAGATGCCCAATTTCTCACAAGAAGACTTCTAAAAAAAAAAAAAAAAATAGCAGTCAAATGCAAATACTTTAAATTTAAGTAAAGTGCGCAAAAACAAAATTTCACCTTATTGCGGAGGTTGCAAACACCTGTCCATTTGATCCCACACAAAGGACTATCACAGAAGCTACAACAACAATTAAATCTGTAACAAGAAAACAGACCCTAATTAATAATAGAAGTTTAGCTTTTGTAACTTTTTAGCAGAACAAGCTCTTACAGAGGGAAACACATTTTGCAGAATTATATTTATTTAACAAAGGAAACCAGATCTGTGTATTGTGTTAGCAAGTATATAGAAAAGAGCAGTGAAAGTCCTCGGCAGCTGATGACAAACTGCAAGCTGCCCAGACCACCTACGTAGGTCTCTTCATCAAGAAGGGTTTACCACAATATCTGAAGGGTCACATATTTATACACATAGGAAGAGTGTGCTGATAAGACAAGTGATGTAAAGCAGAAGCATCATATGAGGAGCGAGTAGATGGTCAGAGCAGTAAATATTTGGGCAGTTCATAGATAAGGAGTGTGGAGTTTTAGTGTTCTCTTCCCTATGGTCATATGTCTCCATGAGATTTAAGGGGCGCATTTATTAAGTTATGTAGAAAGACATAAATCCACGCAACACATTCGTTACTGCCCTGAGTGCGTCAAACGAGATTTGAAATTTCCATGTAAGAGTAAGGTCCCAAGTTGGACTTTTCCATCCAGAAAAAGTCCGAGATGTGTTTTCCAGTAGGCATCAGAGATGACATCTTGGATTTCTGCTGTGGATTTTTACTTAACAGAGGCAGCATTAGTCTCCAATTTGGACGCAGGCTTGTACCACATAAATTGGGCTAACCCATTTCACTGCTGCCGAAGCAGGATCCCACAAGGATCTGCTCAAAAAAATGAACCACAGAACCTACATTAAATTTCTCATTAAAGTCCATTTTGTGAACATACCCCAACACTAGTATCTTCATATCCGAGGTAGTAGACTATGTCTGAGGATGAAAGTTTATCCTTGTTCTAATATTCTGCCCTCTTCCATCTGCATAGACACAGATCCCTAGCAAGACTTTTGGTGCATACAAGTGACAAGAGCATACTTGGTGCAGATGAAAGTACCTGAAATCTTGTAACCCTGATGCATGTTAGACATTTTTAAATTATAAGTGGCCTCCCCTGTAGATTGTAAGCCCTCGCGGGCAGTGACCTCTTTCCCTCTGTACCAGTTGTTAGTCACTTATTGTCACTTTGTAATTGTTTGACCAAGTATTTATGTACCGCTGAAATGTTACATGCGCCTGGAATCAAGGGCGCTCCAAAATAAATGATAATAATAATAATTACGTACTAACAGATTTTCCTTTTTCCTGGTTGCAGTGAAACGTTCGTGTTTTTGTTAGAGAAGACAGTGAGTGTTCAACAATGATGCTTGTAAGATAAGGGGGCTGTCTGTAACACAGAACTCAGACCACCAAGACCTGAAAAAGCAGTGGAACTGCCGTTGCCTCTATTCCATACAACGTGTTATTTAAAGTGGCTGTAGGAATAGAAATTATATTCCATTGAAAGGATGTTGGTAAATAAGCAAAATTTGCAAATATATGTACTTGTCGAAATTGAACACTCTTGCCTAAATAGCCTGATTGAAGTATCTTCTATCCCTTGTTGCTAGTAGTTACAATTATCTGATGCTTCTCCTCTTATCTGGTCGAGCATGGCCAGTTGGTACTGCGGAAAGTCTCAACACAGTTACTAACTGCCACGGGTGCGCGGCTTAGAAGTAAGGTGTTGGTGTGAAATGTAGTTCTGGCCAGTTGAATAATAGTCATGATCAACACAAGGTCGTGCCCACTAACCAGAAATGCTGATGAAATGGAGGGTGGAGGAGTGGGATGTAAGGACATGGACTGAAGTGATGTGAGGGTTATTTTTCTCTGGTACATATCATTTAACTTAACTGATATGTAATGTTTAATGTGTAACCTTGATAATGGAACAACTCCTTTCAGTGCTCTTTATAAGAAAACTGAGTAATCTGCCTCTCCAGGGACCTTGCGATTCAGTGGCTTATCACTGCAGTCAGTTTAAACCTATGCCATATACAGCATATACATTTATTCAAGGACATCTGGACTACTTGCTGTGCATGCATTTAGGGACAGCATGCAGTCCCTAAATAGCTAACTGGTCATCTTTTTGTAAATTATGTAATTCCCGTGCAGCTCCCATAAGCATTATGAGATATGGATTCTGGGTGACTATCAGAGGTATCCAATGGGTTCTTGTTTTGTATTGTACTTCTTAGACTCCTAGAGGCTCTCAGAACCAAATTTGAATTTTTCTTGGATGTTAGCCCTGATTCAAATTAGTTTTTTTGAGGGGGCCAGGGTGTTCGTCTCCATCTGTTGGGGTAGAACATACGTGGTTGTATCAAAGATCTTGACCATAGATTGAGGAGTTTATAGATGGGGGGGATGTTTAGGAGTAAAATTAAGTGTTAAATTAATGATGAAACTGACTGAAAATCATAAAAAAATGTAAGTGTTTTCAACTGAAAACCAGACTCATTCCAAATAAAGTATTGGCATAATGGGAGCTTCTCTGCATAAGTGGGGTTCTCATTGATGTTATATCCACCAGCTGTGATTTCAAAAGATACTAATCATTACAGCATGGCCAGTATATCTTGTCGGTTGTCTGGTTATCAGCATTCATCACCGCTGGTGAGGTAGAATAAATAAAGTTTGGATGGTTTTGGCATGCTGTTTAAATAAATCTGTGGGCGACTCCTACCCAACAAAAAGGAATTATGGTGGTCTGCATCGTTATTAGGTGAAAAATAACTCGGGGGTGGGGGTTCTTCCTCCCCACCTATATTTGGGTTTTAGAGGTCACTGGTAATGTTCCGCACCAACTGAAGGCTAGAAAGTTGCTTTTAAACATGGCCATAAAAAAAATTTGCAACTTGTGGGGCCATTTAAGTCCCCATTACTGTACCTATTGTAAGTATGCAGTCATCAAACAAAAAAGAATTATGGACGAAGATGATTTTTTGCAAACTTCACCACAGATTTAATGCTAGTTCCTTAATTTTCTAAGAAGACTTGACAAGCTTGTAATCCATCCTTGTATGTAATATGAAATAAAAAGATCTCACATTAATGGTAGCTAAAATGTCCCAAACTGGTAGGGGACTTATTTCCAATCGTTTAGTAGAATTTTTTTCAGTGAGGAGGCCCACACATGCGTCAATTGATTCTTCTGGATTTCATTGTTTGTGTATTTTGGGAAGCATATGATACTGTGGAACTTTCTGGTATCAAGTACTCTAGTTTTATAGCCTAATCAAATACACCAGTAAAAATCTTTTTAGTCACTTGGAATATGTATGTATCTGTTCAGTATAAAAATTTAGAATAGTAGCAATAGTTTGTCAGTTGTCTGCGAGCTTCTATCATGTAGTTTGACTTTATCATGACTATTGTTCCACCTTTGTGTGCAGGTTTTACCCCTGAAGGGCCTGGCAATTTTTTTTCATTTTGCTCCTCATCACATAACAAGAGTTGTAGCTTTTTTATTTTTTGGCAAACATAAGATGAGGGCTTCGTTTTTTAAAAAAAGTTTCATTTTTTAACGCCATTCCTCAAATGGTAAACCTTCTTTTCAATTTTATTCCCTTTTGCACAAGAAAAAGACTTTTCAAATAAAAAAGTAAATTTGTGTGTCTACGTATTAAAAGGCCTATAAAATCTGTACAGGGGCTTGTTTTTTGCAGGATAACTGTTTTTATTGGCACCATTTTGGGTAAAAAAGACTTTTTGATCACTTTTTATTTATTATGATTGCAGGTCAGCAATCTACCCTGTATTTATTTTTCGCATACTCATGTGAACAGCTTGTATAGTCTTTTACTAAGTAATTATCTCCTCGTGAGGTGTGTGAACGATTGTTCATCAGTATTCTGCACCTGTGCAACTTCTCCCATGTTGCACTAGGACTATTTTTGCTTCCTATTGGGAAGGTTTGTTTTGTCCAGTCATTGAACTATGTGTATCTGTGAGCTATAAATTCTAACTTAGGGTCGGTTCATACTATGTTCCTGACTACTCTGCAAGTATCCATCAGGATATTGTGAAAAAAGATACCCCAGTGGATACCATGACACAGCTGCGGCGGCCCCATAGGAAATAGTAGAGCAAGCGTAACCATACAATGGCATAGTAGACTACGTTACTGAGTCCCATAAAATAAGCGTTTTCACCTGGAATTAGAGCTAATGTAGCCCTCCTTTTTTTCAAGATACCCCAATGGACACCTGCAGTGTAGCCAGGAATGTAATATGAACTTTGAAACATGACAAGTGGAACAATAGAGGAGCTTACTAGACATCTTGGGTACATTTAATACATTGATAGGTCCATATATATCTTTAATACTTCAATAATTCTTTTTTCATAAAGATACCTATAACAGAAATAGGTTTCCTAGCGAAGCGTAGCCTTCCCCATATTCCTACATATTTGCTTCGACAACCAGCAGACCACAATCTGACAACATATTCTGTTCCAAAGAATACCACCAGCACGATATCCTGTAATTAAGCATACACAAATACTTTATGTTAGGTTGCAGGAGACACACGTTCTGTTTAGTTTATGATTACATAGGAAAATACACGCACCATAAATTCACAGGTATTTCCACAATTTTAAAAGCAAAGCTAATTTATTGTCCCTGTGGGGCTATACAAATGTACAATCATCGGAAAAACAGTATCTTTGTGTATGTCCTCTTCCTGAAGAATTTTGGGTTGTAAAACAAAAAAAAATGTTTGATGTATTGTGGGCATTTTTTTTTGTTATAACAATTCTAGACATGGGCAAATGGTAATATATTCGAAAGGGTTGAAAGAGAGAGAATGAAAGTCAAGAAGATATATAGAAGAAATTAAAAAGAGCAAGACCATTATAAGATAGTAAATCCAAATAGAGAAAGGATCATTCTGACTACTCGTGTGATCAACAAGTTCTTTATAGGTTTAAACTATGGATAAACTACCAAAATAATAAAGGAATTATGTATTTCATATGGTTGATTTTTAGATATGCTGTTGTCATGCCTTCTGGCTGTGTTTCAGTTGTAATAGCTTCATCTAGTGGCTGGCTGTGTTCATTTTTAGCTAAAATACACTCCTAAGTAGGTTCCATTAAAGCTACCATATCACCTGACCCTTGCTGACATCATAATCCTCTCCCCAGCAGCCATTTTCTCTAAGACACATGTAGATGGAAGCATGTAGAACCATCATCTCACATCCAAGCTTACTGTAGCATCACTGGTATGTTAAAATATTCCATGCGCATTATACAGTAAATATATTATTTGTTCTTAATATTGTTGAAACAGTTTATAGATTAGACTCATAGTTCTGCAGACAGATACCACAGCACACTTCCACATCTATATGTTCTGCAACACTCTCTTCTGTATGATTGTAATAAATTCAGCACCATATTCAAATATGTTCCCTCAAAGTAATTATTTTGTGGGTTTACATATGCTATACATAGTACAGTATTCTTTTCATTTCTTCTATTTTTTTAAACAAAAAAAAAAGTCTTGATATGTGGGCATTTTTTTGGTCAATATGTGGAAAAATTTAGACTGGGGCAATGTCAATTTATTGATTACAAAGGGAGGACATGAAACAGTGTTTAGAATAAACAAAATGGTTATGTGTATCCTATCTCAGAGGGTAATGATCTCGCTGAAGAAATCCATAGTACATAGTTTAGAATCTTATTGGAAAAATAGGATAAAACAGCCTTCTGCATAAGGAAAATTCCAACTAGTCTGATTTCTATAGCAAGTATCTACAACTTTGGAGGTCAGTTGCAATTTCACTTAGTCAACCTGTTATTTATTAGATCAAATGTATCGCATTTGGTATTAAAGTTTCAATAATTGAAACCATTATAGTCATTAAGCCTCTGTACATTACAACAGGGAATTTGAAAAGAAAGTCACCTATAATCTGGCCTGGATTGCTGGACTTTTATTTAAACACAGAGTTTAACAAAAGATTGCATTTACCATTTAGTCTAAAATATTTGGACAAACTAACCTGCTTTACAAAGACTCCATATGAAGTGGAATCATTCTTTTATGAAGTGTAACAAAATCACACAACTTGGTGGTTGCTGTCCCGCTCCTTGCATGTAAAGACTGGTAGTTCCATGGATTCTGGAATCGGATGACTTTGTACAACATTGCTTATGGTGAAACTGGTATGGTTTCTTCTACAGTATCTTTGGCAATATCTGCCTGAAGTCTGGAACCTATGGACATGGCCAAATACTAAGGTTTCCTCCTTGACTTGCTTTGCCTCTACCACAGCTGTCATTAGTTTCTACTCATTGCTCCTTTTGCTTTAAATTTTGTCTTCAGCAAGTGAAAAGCAGCTCAATCAAGTTGAGTTTAGAGGACTGACTCAGATATTGAATAATTTATATAATTTCTTTACCTTAAGAGCCTCTCGTTTGAGATGTCTGGTCATTAGTATCTTCTTGAAGCCCGTCCTATCATTGTGCAGCATTTGACTAAATTCAGAGCAGGAGGTCTAGCTCTATCCACTGTAAACATTTCATCCTGCTACATCTATCCATAGTTACATTATCAATACATACCAGTGATCCAACAAACACCAATTTCATTGGAAGCCATACCACAACACTGTCTCCACCATGTCTGACTAACGATCTGGTAAGCTTCAGGTTTCTTCCTCTTCTTCACATGGTTTGGTTTTCCTTAATCATTCTTCTGGCACAAGTAAATCTTTGTTCTATTTGTCCAAGGAATTTTGTTTCAAAACAGTGGTGGCTTTTTTTTTTTTGCATGTTTTCTAGCAACATTTTATCTGGCTTTTGTGTTCTTGAGTGTTAGAAGTAGTTTGCATTGTGAGATAAACCCTCTAGATTTACATCCATGAAGGAGTCTCTTGATCTCAGACATTGATGACATGCCGACCTCATTCAGAATGTTCTTGATTTGTCTAGAGGTTGTGAAGGGGCATTTTATGTAATCATCCACTTTCGTCATACTTCAGCCCTTTGAGTGTTGTTGAGCTGAACAGTACTTTCCTTTTTAAAAATATAACAAATTGTTGACTGGACCACTCCTGAAGTTTCCCTCTGTCCGGCAGATTTTTCAGCCTAATGATGGCCTCCTTCTCTTGCACTGACATCTCTGTGGGCCACATATTGAAAGTTAACATCTACCAAACTGGGGAGCAACTGCAAACTATCTCCTAAATTTGTCAAGAAATAACTGCCCAAAAACTGCTTATCAAACAATTATCCAATTACTTTTGAAACTGTGCAAGTGGCAGGACTAAGCAAATTGATGTAATGCCTAAATAGTAAGTGTTATTTTTTTTGTTTAATCCCTTGAATTAAAGCTAAAAGTCTACAATTACATATTAAACAATTTTTGCCATTTGGCAAAATGCCTTTTTAAGGCTGGCTCGTAACTTGATACGAGCTGGCCTCCACAAATGGGGAGATGGCTGCACTTGCACAGTTCTTCCTGTTCTTTTCTATGGCACTTCTGAAAATAGCCAAGCATGATATATTCAGAACTCCGATAAACATGTATGGGGGACAACTGCACCAGTACAGTCATCTCCAATTCAGTTAGGCCGGCTCTTAGTGAGCTACAAGCCTGCCTCAGAAAGGGACTTTTGCCAAGTGGCAAAACCCCTTTAATAGCTTTGGTTCAAATCTATTGCAAGATGTTCAGAGGCTACATGATGAAAAGGTCACTGTGTAAACACTGCTGAACCCAACTATACATTGAAAATGAAGCAACTTTGCATATGGTAGAAGATTATTCATAAAGTCTATACCGTATTGTTTCAACTGCTCATATGCAGACCCATGTCCTTCAATGGTTAGCTAAAAAAAACATACCTTGTGGAAACCAATGACGCAGTCAAACACCATGTTATCGGTCCCCTTTATCTTGCTAACCTACCACATGTATATATCTGGAAGGGCAGATGGAAGGCAATGTGACAGCAGGATAAGACTTCACAGTGTTGTTTTGGAGTCTCTTACCATAGAGCTGTATATACAGAATTTGCCTTATTTTTTATTCTAGATCTATTGGATCAATTAAAAAAAAATGAGGTTGCAAAGGTGGACATTTTTTCTACCTTTTAGCTAGAAGATCAAGGATTAGGGCTCAGCTGACATAGAACCTTGAACTTGTTCATAAGCTGTATACCAGCATGATAAATCACAGTTGTAAATGGGGAAAACCGTTTGTTATACTAAATAGTTGCTTCCTGGCACGGGAAGCAACAATATAAACCGAACCTAACCATGTGCCACCACATATGTATCCTATGAAACGTGAAGCATTCATCCGCATAGGCAGATAAAGGTTTCTAATATCCTTATAGCTGTAAAAATTGTAAACCCCTGAGAAAAGTCCCCAAATTATACACACATTAAGAGGTCATTGTCCTCTTACAGCTGAGTATTGTATGGGCCCTGAGCATTGGCGTAACTATAGCCATAGCAATTGCTATGGGGCCCAGAGGTTGAGGGGCCCACTTAGGTTCAAGAACATTGTAACTTTTTGTAGGGAACAAGTAGTTGCTGGTTTTCTGCTATCTATAACTACTATGTGGGTTCTCTGATATGATGGTATTATTTATATCTTTAATTATTGCTATGAAGCAGCAAACTTCGTACAACCTGGACCAACCAAAAATGTAAATAATAGCTCACATAGGTATTAAAAATTAGTTCTATGTATTAAAAATTCCATACAAACATAGACAAAGTATAAGATTCCATATTAGGTTTTTCCTTGTTTATTTTAATTCTTTGCAGTATTTGACAGACTTCTCTATGTTTGTTTTACTTGTTCCCCATTAGGATATGTTAACACGGCGTAATTGCAGCACACACAGTACGGCCGCAATTACGCTGGGTGTTTTGGGAGTCGCACTGATCAGCACGTACTCCCGCGGAGCTCGCCGGCCCCATAGACATTCATTACTCGCGGCGCGTATTCGCTGCAAGTAATTAACATGTCATTTATCTCCCCGCTCATACAATACGATCGTATTGTACGAGCGGGGAGATGAGGCGTAATCCATAGTTTTCTGTGAGAGCTATGGATTACCCCGATTATGGGGCACATTTCTCCACGTATTAAGCGCAGTACGCCGCAAAATACACGGCCAAATGCACCCCAAAATAAGCCATGTGAACATACTCTTAGAAAACCTGCTGTCAAAACGCCGTCGCTTTCCTGTGTTCCGGCAAGTGCTGGCTCTATGGACACGTGTCTTTATACGGACTTGTCTGCGTGTCTGCCCATATGATGTGCGTGGTATGGGTCGCGTCTGTGTGACGTCTTTCCATAGCGCCGCTGCGCTCCCTGGACATGCACGGGGAAGTGCCATAATGGCGCAGACACTCGCAGGTTTCAGTGTAAGTAGCACTATTTGTATGTATACAAAGGACCCCTTTAACACACATTATTTAGATAGCCCAGAAGAAGCACTGCACGTGAAACGCACACAGGGAATTCACTCAACTTGTAGTCACTTGGCTAATTGTCATCATGTCATATATTTATATCTTGCATCATGTTTATTAACATTTGAATGACTGGTATCTCCATCCCTATATACTTTTTATATTTTTGAATCAATGCAATTTCTTTGGCTCATGCACAGGTGATGATTTCTTATATCACATTGCACGTAAGCACTTTTCTGGATTACGCTTGTACTTTGTATGATTTTTTGCAGCATACGTTACAGATGGCATGTGCAATTTTTTTTTATGTATTCGCTCCTCAATTGTACTGTCCTTTCACTATGCGCTTCATTATATGATCTTTTGTGGTGTTCATTTATTTTCACACTTCACTTTTGTCTGGGGTAGATTTTTGCTGTCTATATTGTTACATATCTACTATATGCATATTATTTATCATGATGACCTCCGTGTGATTGCTTGCACCTCTCCATTTTTAATTAACCATTTTTTTATATTTTGTGTAGGTTTATCCTGTTTTTATGAAATTTTCAATAAATTTATTAACTATTAAAAATGCACTTTATTGCTGTAACCTATGCGAGGTTTCTTGTTATTAGGAAGTAGGGCCCCATCTCATTTTACTATGAGGCTCTATGAATTCTAGTTATGCCTGAACCTAAGAATGCCCTTAAAATGTTCCCTTCATTCTGAATAGTAAAGCTATGTCTACACGGCAGTGGACAAAAAACGCCCTGAAAATCAAATCCTAAAAACGTTCATAAAACTGAGTTTTTTGTCCACTGCTTGTCAAAAGCTGCTGAAACAAAATGTCCGTCTTTGGCGCGTTTTTTTTTTTTTTTGTACATTTTCTGGCGGACTTTTGGGCGCTTTAAGCTTTTTTTGCAGAAATGCAAAGCTTGATATTTCTATGGATTTCTGCAAAAAAAACGACGTAAAAAATGCGGCAAAAAATGTCTGCTGATTTACAAAGACTCAAATAGTAAATTTTCTGCCCTGCTCTGTCTGTTTTTGCAACATGTTTCAAAAAAATGGCCGGCAGCAAAAATGAGCAGAAAAAAGCGTTCTGTGGAGATTACAGAACGTTTTTACTATTAAAGTCTATGGGAGCTCTCAGTCTTTTTTTCAGCGTTCTTGGAAAACTATAAACGCTGAAAAAAACGGATGCTTTTGTGTGCAGTGGAGACATAGCCTAAGGGTAAATGCACACAGGATTGATTTGCGGCAAGAATTTTCAAAATTGCAGGAAATCCACAAGACAAATACCCACCAAATATTACTGTAGATCCACTGGAATAAGCAGCAAATTCAGCAGTGTAATAAATATGGAATTATTATTTTCTTAAGGGAAATGGGTCATCCAAATCTGACCTTTTGTTTAAATCATGTTTTTTAAAAGAATTTTTGATTGTGCTTTTTAATTCTTTATATCAATATCCTTTTTTTTTTTTTTTTTTTTTTTTAAATCCTGCAGTTTTCACTTTGGCCATTAAGCCAGGATTACACTGAAAGGCGACACCAATAGCTGCTATAAAGCATCTCTCTAAATGCAGTTTAAAGCAGCTAACAAGAATAAGTATCAGTATCTTGTTTTAATATAAAAAAATTTGGGTGAGGATTTCCTCAACATTAGGTGGATTTTGTTTAAAAAATTTTCATTAGAGTGCTTTCACACAATGCATTTTGGTGTTTTTGATGAGTTTTTTTTGGGAGAAATTACCATTAATTGCAGTGCTTTTCTGCACAAAAAAAACACATAAAAAAAAAAATCAGATCAACCTTTTGTAGCAATCCCAATTTACAAGCACATTCTAATGAGGAAAGATCGGTTAAGGATGAGAAAGAGGAGTAGGGCCGTCTCTGAGGCACTCCAGGTGACAGCAGAGAATATATGTAGTTTGGAGAAATATTGCCGTCAATGCGGATGGCTAAAAACCTTTTAAACACGTGCCGAACAGTTGTACGGTCCAAAACCATATAAAATGAATGGTACTCTTTTTTTTTTACTTAACCATATGTAAAATAAACACTCTATATTCACATGCAATACTATGTGAATATCCGGCAAAATATGATGAGTAAAATTTACTCACTGTGTGGACGTACTATTAAAATATAACAAACCTTCCTAGTACTATAATCTGCTTTGAATTTTACAAGAAAAAATCTAAATAAAGTCCGTAGCATTTCAGCAACATGTACATTTACCCAGAGTCCCACAAGGGCATCAATATTTGGGCCAGAATGATCCTGATGCCATTGTCTAGTAAAATCCATAAACTAGTGGGGAAAATTTTGACAGACCCCCATTTTTTCAAGGACACCTTTTTATTTTAGTGACAGAATGTTTTTTTTATTAATCCCAAATCATTTTAAAAAATTCTGATGAGGCTCAAAAAATGACCTAAAAAAAATCAATTTTAGGGGCACAGTGATTTCTGCAAATCAGTCTTGTTCTAAACAAAAAGTGGTTTAACTTTAAATGGTTAGAAAATGTTATTTTTACAGCCGCCTAATGTTCCCTTAAAGGTCATTTTTACTGTTAAAAACAAATTGGACAGGCAATGATTTTTTCTGACTTGACAACCACTGACATGTAAATGACACTTAACCATGTAAACAAAGACTGATTGCCAAACCCCTCCTAACGGCGCAACTAATCTGTCCCTAGTCACTTGCTGCTGACCTCTGGAGGCTTAAGGATACGTTGATGAAATGGTGGTGTGACCTGACATGTCACAGATGAGTCATGATCCACCACCAAGCAAAACTGAACAAAGCATCCTGCATTCACGTCACATTCGACGACACCTTCTAGCTGAGCCCAAAAACCTGTCAAGTAATATAATGAATCTGATGCAAGCAGGTTCTAGTAGAGCACCATCTTGGGCATAGCTATCCTTCTACAGAGCCCTCCTTGGCAATGACTTTTAGAAGTTCCTAACAACCACAACTTTTTAAATTTCGCTGTTTCGAAACAATTCCAAAAAAGGGGCCCTGCCCCAAATTTAAAGGGGGGGTTTTCCCCGAAGTTTTAAAAAGCTCATTTGTCCAAATGGGCATAATAAAAAATAGAAGAAGACAAACAGGCTTTTGGAACTCCCAGAAAACACCCCTTTAACTGCAATTGTGTTGGCTGTCACATGTTCTTCAGATTTCTACCCTTGCTAAGAATCAAATGTAAACAAGCCATGCTGAGCTAAGAGAGAGAGAGACACAGCCAGAGCACAGAGCCATGCATAAGGGATCGTGTGAAATGTTCACTCAAATAATCAAACTACAACTAGTGATTCTGTATACAAAAGACAACACCTTTTCTCCACAGCAGCTTAAAAAGCTTCTTCATGTTCTCTGTCATCAGATAAAGCAGGGATCTACTCAGATAATCAACTACAACTAGTGAATTCTGTATACAAAAGACAACATATTTCTACCCGATGCCTTGAAAGCTTCTTCAGCTCCCTTTCATCAGATAAGAAGTGTGATCTGCGCAAGCCCGGCCAGCAGCTCGTCAGGTCGTATCTAATAGAAGCTTTAACTAACTAAGGGCAGGTAAGGCAGCCTGTAGCTCTCTCAGGCTGCAATTTTTGTAATCACATATATTTAGAAAAGTGATTAACCCCTTAACGACCGCCCACCGACTTTAGACGTCGGCTGGTGTGGGTCGTTCATCTGCAATGACGTCTTTAGACGTCGCTGCAGACATCGGGGTTTGCGGCGCCCGGCGCTGCAATTGCGCTGGGATCGGGGCTGTACTACACAGCCCTGATCCCAGAGCATCCCCTGCGAGCACCGGGTAGGGAGGAAACCTCCGCAATCCGGTGCTTTAACCCTTTGATTGCAGCGGTGCATTACCGCAGCACAATCAAAGGGTTTCCCTGCTCTGTTGGGTGATCGGAACACCCGGTGACCCGACAGAGCCCGGGGAACGGCTGCACAGTCAGCCCTGTGGACCTAGAGGGGCCCCAGAGCTGTCTGTGTACTAAGGCAGTGACTAGGACTCACTGTGTGGTGTCCTAATCACTGTCTGTGTCAGACTGACACAGATTAGAATGTATTAGCATATATGAATATGCTATTACTAAGTGCAAAAAAAAATGTAAAAAAAAAAATGTTAAACATTTTTCCCTTCATGGGAGTAAAAAAAAAAAAAAAAAGAATAAAAAAATAAATAAAATAAAAAATAAATATTTAATAAAAAATAATTGTGCATAAATTACACGCACAAAAAAACCTACACGTATTTTGTATCCACACGACCGTAATAACCAGCAGAATTAATCTAACAAGTTATTAAGGTGAAATGTCAATGGTGTAAAAAAAAATAATAAAAAAACAATAAAAAAAAATTTTAAATAAAAAAAAAAATACTGCAATTATTTATAAGTGAACTTAAACTATTCCCCCATAAAGTACAACTTGTCTCGAATAAAACCAGGCCTCATACAACTGCATGGAAAAAATAGTTACAAGTGTTGAAACGCAAGGAGGCAAAAACTAAAAAAAATTTTCTGGTCATTAACTACTTTTCAGCGTTCGGCTTAAGGGGTTAAATACCCATTTTGGAGGATCCCACGTCAACATTACATCGTGGCAAAACCGTTTTAGGCCTCGTTAACACGGCTTATTTCTCCGCGGATTGGCGCCGTACTCCGCGCCGGATTTGCGCTGCAGTACGGCGCCAATCCGTCGGAGCAATTACGGTAATCCACTGCTCTCATAGAAAACAGTGGATTCCGTCGCTCCTCCCCGCTCGGCGAACCCGCCGCGGGGGGGAGAAAGTGACATGAACATTATTTACGGCGCGTACGCGCCGTAAACAATGCATTGTCTATGGGGCCGGGGAGCGGCACCCCCGCCGCGCTCCGGCCCCGCCCCTTATTCACGCCAGATTTGTGAGCGCACAAATCCGTCGTGAATAAGCCGTGTGAACACGGCCTTAATGTAATTTCATTTGACAGAAAAGTAAAATGAGGTGTTTTCTTTGAACAATTTTCAACTAGAATCCCCCTGCCATTTTTAGTCCGTTAAGCAAACACTTCAAAAAATTTTCAGGGCAGATCAGGTAACCATACTGTGCAGATTTGGCTCAATAGAGTGCAGTGGTTAATTGATGGCCTCTTTACATAGTGCCCCGGTTCTGGCAGCATGGTACAGATTATATTTTTTGTCCTAAGTACATGCTAAGTATTCTGCAACCAGTTAAGTGGAGTCTTGATTATTTGCATATCTTCTTCAGTCTAGTCTTGCCTTGGGCAGTTAATCATAGTAAGTTGTTAACTTTGTAGCTCCTGTATTTCACTGTTTTTTGACAGTGTTTGCTTCGTTAGCTTTGTTCAGCTGTTATGACTAAGGGTCCTCTCTGCAATGTAGACCCGAAACGCGTCAATAGCTTCACCATGTTTGTTCTTTGATTTTATTTTTTCAACTATGGGACAATAAAGTTTAATGTTTTTTACCTATGGAGTGCTGAACCACCTCTCTCACGCTGTTTCCTGCATTTGCTACACCTGTGGCCGGGTGATTGGTTCGTGCACCAAGGAATCCCCAGTCGTTTTTCCATGAGGAGGATATGGTGAGCTGTTTTTTCGTTCTTATTTATCTTTGTTAAGGATATAACAAATTTAAATTTTAGATAAGGAATATCGTTAGGGGTATTTTCAAGAACAGAGAAAGGTCGGTGGTGTCTGGTGTGTGGGTCAACAATAGGATAGGATCTAGGGAAAGATTCAGGGACAGTTAGCTAGGGTCAGTTCCTGCTCTTCATCCACACTGTGTCTGTAGATGGCGTCATCCTCATTTGTGTCAATCTGTCTTGTCATCCAGCAGGTGCTGTCATCTAATGGTGAGTCCTGCCTTGGTTCTTAGTTTAATACATGCTTCATATTATTTTTCCCAGCTTGTTTGGCTACGATTCAACTCAACTTACTTCCCGGGAGTGTCTGATTACTGAGAACTACTGTTAGGACCCATGGAAGGTGACTGCTAAAGGTGAAGCCTAGTTTTGTTGTCTTGTGGCAACAATGGTCATTAAAAACATTTCTGAAATTGTGAAAATGAAAACATTTATTTTATTTTAGACAGGAAGAAGCCTAGAGATATAAAAGTGCTGTAGGTCATATCTTCCAGAATTAAATAAGGGACCACAATTTATTTGTGTGCATTTACCATGGTCTATCCAAAGAAAGGCAAGATTTCAACTACGTAAGCTTTTGCAGTGTTATTGCATGTTTCGAGGTTTGAATATATTCCTCACCAGTTACAGATGTTGCCCATAGAGATGGAATTGTAATCAAGTAATAACTAATTAACCAGCAACCACCTACAAGTAGAAATACAGTCCAAGGGACTGACAATGATAGCCGAGAGCTGTACTCTATTATCTTCAACAGTGCAATAGACTTTTTACGAAGCAGTAGTTGATAATGTGCAATGCTGCTCCATTCAAACAGTACCCTACTCCATAAGCTCAAGGAGGAAGACCTGCTGCTCCAGATCCAACACTTTTGTATGCGTCATTTCTACAGAGGCATGTCACGCCAGATTTTTAAACACACCTAATTAACCCCTTGCCAACATTGGACATATGTTTACGTCATAATACCGGTAATGGGCTTTGTAGCGGGATCACATGGCGATCACACTACATAGCCGCCGTGTGCTAGCAGCTAATGGCAGCTAACACTTGGCAGTTACAGTGCAGGAGAGTGCTGGCGCCATCCCTTGCTGTTTAACCCTTTACACACAATGGCAAAGATGGCCGAGGCGTCGAAATCAATGAGAAACGGTTCTGCGCACCGTTTCTCACTGCGATCAGGGCACCCGTGTCAAAATCGTGGGGCCCAGATCACTTAACATGACAGCTGAAAGACTTGTGAAGGCTTCCATCGCTGCCATGTGTTCGATTTTGCTACTTCCAGCCCCAGCCAGGAAGTAGTAAAACCGCCATCTTTATATACCCTAATACATTGCATTACCTGGTAGAAATAAAAAGTACACTTCAGCCCGCAAAAAATGCCCCCTCACTCAAGTCCATAGGTGTTAGTACAAAAAAAGTTATTGGTCGCAGAAAATGGCGCCACGGCTAAATTACAAAAATAGTTTGAATTTTTTGTTTTTGTTCATTATATTTTGTACCAAAACATAATGAAAACCGTACATGTTTGGTATTTATGGATGCATATCAATCTGTAGAATACAGATAACACATCATTTTTACCGAGGATTGAATGGTGTAATAGCAAAACACACACAAACATAGCACCATTACGGTTTTTTTTTACATTTTGCCCCACTTAGAATTTTTTTGCAGTTTCCCAGTATATCCTATGGTCATATGAATAACATCATTATAAAGTACATCTTGTCCTGCAAACTAAAAGCCCTCATACGTCTATGTAGGTAGAAAAAAAAAAAGTTATGGCTCTGGAAAGGCGAGAGGGGAAAAACGAACGTGAAAAAAATATATGTATACACATTCCTCTGCGTTAACAGGTTAAATTTTAAAAATAAATGAAAACTACTAAATACTTTTAAGTCTCAAAACTTACAAACAACGAAGAGTACCAGAAAATAAAAATACATTTGTATTTGAGTATGTATACTAAAACAATTCACCAATAGGTAAAAATACTACAAATGTCCACTATAGACATGAAAAAGGCTCAAGGATGGTGTAAAGAGTATGACTGTATATGGGAAAAAGTAGTAAATGTGTATGTAAACCCTAAACTGGCTCTAAGTAGAGACTATTGAGCCAAGCCACAGGGTGATCGTTCCAAAAAAGGCAACCCCGTCTGGGTACCTTACCCTTGTTGTTATAACGTGTTCATCAGGAACAATGAAGTATATACTGCTCTATAGCCCTTATGAGAAAGCTATAAAAAGTGTCAACCTTTGACCAGCGCCAGGAAAAAATCCAGGACAGACGACCTTCGTTCTTTTCCAGAGATGAAGCCTTTATTTCAGTCCCAAAAGACAGCAGTGATGACAGCTCTTTTTCAGAGAAAGTTATGGATGAATGTACCTAATACCGTGATATCATACCTCCATCCATCCACAACTCTTAACAATCTTTCATCACTTCCCTATTGGGTAACATGAAAAGTCGTCTGATTGGCTAATGTAAAACTAATTAACAGAATCAGTTCAACTTTGTTTGATGAAAACAACTCTTCCCTTGAAATGCAAAGAAATAATCTCTTAGTAGCACCCTGTACAATGCAGAGTCTCATGGTCTAGTATTTTTACAAAGCCCCCACTAGAATCCTGTGGGACCCTGTGCCAGGTTTGCATTTCAGTTAGGAAGGAATGTTTTATCTGTTGTTCCCTAGTCTACATATGCAAAATAGGCATATAAGTGTAGACAATTGCACAAAAGCCTCATCTCATCTACATTTACAGAAGGGAATGCAGACGATTGCATAAGGCCTACCAAACTGTAGAAGCCTACTGCAATGTTAGCTTCTATGGGATGTGCAGAAATTATATATATATATTTTCCTACAACCCTCTGTATAACTAACCCTAGTAAACTCTAATACAAAAATGTATTATAGATATCCCCCATGCTTCAATTCCACAAGTGAACCTCTTCGGGGCAAACTGGAGATTAATGGAACAAAGTACAGCTGCCAACAACAAAAAGGAAGAAGGGCCACAGTCGTAATGAAATATATCCAAAGCAAGTCAGAATATAATAAGTAGCTACTATAAAAACTAAATAATACATATCCCAGTCAACACAGAGAGAGAGCCAATTACAGTTCAAAAGTACAAAATATATGAAATAGGATCAACGTCCCCAACAAATAATATGTAAACTTTGAAAGTGCTCTACCTGTTCCGACTGTAATGCACCCAGAAATGCAGTAGCAAAGCTATTAATCTGTAGCTTCGCTACGATTCTAGTGCGCTCCGCCTGCCCGAGATCAGGCGCATTACAAAGCGCCACAGGCGCTATGTATTGTGCCCTGGAGTGGCGTGCGGGAGATGTGAAAATGTATGAATGGGGCTGCGCTGGATATCGGGATGTAAAGATGCCAGATATCTGCCGCAGCCCCGTTCATACATGTTGCCCTTATAGTTTAAATACACATTTACTCCTTTTTCAAATTTATATGCTTTACATCATCCATAAGCCTTTTTCTGTTTATAGTGGAAATTTGTAGCATTTTTACCTATTGGTAATCTTTGTAATATATGCCTAATAAAGGTTACTTTTTATTCCTCAACGGTACATTGATTATATACAGGATACGTACACTAATCAGGGGGTGGTTATATTTCTTAATTTTCAAAACACAATTATAAATGTTGGTGATATTCAAGAATACATAATAAATCCATTATGCTTTACGTACCATCCAAAATAATGTTTCTGTGGCCAAGTTGGAATATTGCTGGATCGTAGAAAGCACACTAAATATAAGGCATATCAGCACAATAAGAAACCTGCAAAAAGAAAAAAATAATATATAACTAAAAAATAAAGTAAAATATAGTAAAATGGAAATGCTTTTTTTCTTTTGCGTATAATATAGACATTTGATAGACTTAACCATTACACCAAGAAATTTTCAAAATGTAACACTTTTTTATATCCCTATCAATTTTTTCTATACAAGGCTACCTAAAGAACTCACTGTATGTCATACAATAATGCTTTTTCTCTTCCTCATATATATCTAGAATTTGTAGCAGTTTGGATTATCACTCAATCGAATTACTTTTATGTCCATGGGCATTTTTGGACAGAAAGAACTTTTAAAGGTTAAACATAGTAATGAAAAAAAAAAAACTAGGCATCTGTGGTATAAAAAAAAAAAAAAAAAAGAAATATATTTTCTAGCTGAAATTAAATGTCCATCGAATTTTTTTTCTTTTGGTTGGAATAGTGTGCCTCCTGATATAGAGCTTCAAAAGCTTGTAATAGCCAGAATTAAAGATGTTGTCTGGTTCCTATAAAAATTAAATAGTAAGCTACTGGTGCTCAACGTGAAAAAAAAAACAAACCCTCTATTCTCGACTTCTTTCTCACCTCTATCCCAGTGCTGGCTCCCTGGTGTACAGTTTACTTCCGAATGGGAATTTTGTCACTGCAGCTGCTGATTGGTTGTAGCGATCACATGCCTCTGCTTACATCACTGTTCGGAACTGTTCACTTCTGAATGGTGATGTAAGGGAATGACACTGCAGCCAATCAGAAGCTGCAGTGGTTATGCCCAATTCAGAAGACGATGGGACATTAACAGAAGACCAGGAAGACCAAGCCATGAAATGGATGTGTGGAGGAAGGCGAGTATAGGGAGTTAATATTGTATTGTACAGCATCTTTTTATGGGACTATATTGAAGATATGACACAATGTAAAGTAGTCAGTATGAAGCGCATGAAACAGCACAATTTTGGTGTGCCCTCAAAATAACTCAACACACAGCCATCAATGACTAACTGCTTGTCAGGAAAACCCTATACCCACTTGAGGGATGACTGCCTGACTCGGGGTGTATTCGTGACGTCGCGCTCTCCCTAGGGGTACGCAAGGTCAGCCGGATACCATTTCACAGTTAACCCCTATCCACACAGGCACAGAAGACCCAGAGAGTGCGAGAGGATACCCCACAACCCTGAATAGCTGAGAGAGATCTGTTTACCTGCACCAGTAAAACAGAACACTGCCAGCCCGGTAGACTGCCATATGTTCCTCGTTCGCTCATACGCCTTGTCCGTTACAGACTTATAACAGGCCAAGTGCAGCCAAATTGATTGGTCTGCGTTTCATAATACAGATGGACAATAACCCAAAACTTAAAGCATAAGCAACCCAGGAGTTTATTACAGCAAAGAAGTAGGATATTCTTGAATGGCCAAGTCAGTCACCTGATCTCAACCCAATGAGCAAGCATTTCACTTGTTAAAGACTAAACTTCAGATAGAAAGTCCCACAAGCATCAAATGAAAACCGCTGCAGTAAAGGCCTGGCAGGGCATTAAAAAGGAGGAAACACAGCGTCTGGCGATGTCTAGGAGTTCAGACAGTCACTGCCAACAAAGGGCTTTCAACCAAGTATTACAAATTTACATTTTATTTACAATTATTTAATTTGTCCAATTACTTTTGGTTCCTTTAAAAACAGGGTGAACCATGATAAGGAGCTGAAACTCCTTGAATGTGAATGGTCCAGGTAAACGTAGCTGAGATGACTGTACCACTAAAAACAGACTGATACATGTAATAAAAGAAAAAAAAAGAAAAAAAAAAGAGGGGAATTGTTAAACCAGATATCTGGGCCTAGCAGGGCCAACATGACTTTATCTTGTATTTTTGCTTCAATAATCTGTTACTTTAAGATAGGTTTTGAGTCTGAGAAATAAGTTTTATTTTCAGTAATTGTAACTGAAGCATGTACAGTAACTTTTACTGATAAGAAGTTTTCACCTGGAACAATAGACTACTGAGCTGAAGACCATCTGTGCAGATTGCTTTCCAAAACTTATGTGTAGACTGGTATTCATTATAGACGCTCACTTGAAACATAGTATAACAAAATGGTGTACATCTAAAACAAAGATGAATGCCTCTGCGTAATTAAAATTGAGTTTCATTCAAGAATCAAAGCAATGAATATATAATAGATATTATTATTCATTTATTCATGCCCAATATTCAAAGTATAAGATAAGTTGTTGATAGATCACTGGGTAGAGTAATTTGATCATGAATTATGTAATTTCATGTTCCTTCTTACTATAAAACAAGTTTTGGGGGTCTGAGCCATTTTGATTCACAACCAACCTGTTTCTGTGTGGGTTAAGTTAGCTCTCCCACGGTAATCAGCTGGTAACCCCCCAAAGACCCTTTTTAAAGGTAGTAAGGTAACTGCTCCTCTAACACTCTCCATAGGAAATTAGCTCTAAATATTTAATAAAGCAAATATATTACAAATATATGATATGTAAATATCATCAAAACCATGTTTATTGCATAAATATGTTGCCAAACTCAATACATATATGTCAAGCTCAGAGCAAACAGTACCAGAACTAAGCTCATTATGTATAAAGGGTACCAGAACCAAGCGTATTAAAACAAGAACTATTTTTTTCTTTTTTTTACATAAAAACAGTAGCAAACAATTGCAAGGACAGGATAGCTCTTGCTATACAAGTTGAGAATGAGAAGTTGTAGCTCCAAGCATGACTCTGCTAACAGTATGATGAGAGTTCTTATTTTACAAGACAAAAATTATACCACCCATATTCCACTACAGAATATAACAGTACTAACATTACTGATACAGTCAGCAGTAGAATAAACATCATACACAGAAGGGACTTCTCTCTGATTGGAGATGTGCTTTCTCCTTTATCTGGCTCAGTCCTCTAGATTGATGCAGGACTTGTTGCAAGTTTATCTTCATGCTCCTAACTTTTTCACATCCTTACCCTCTATGCCAAGACAAATTTCTCATAGTGCCTCATACTGTACCCCATTAATTCAAGGGCCATACTCTGTGCCACTGAATATAAACGTGCCAAACACTATTCCCTGAAAATAGTGCCACAGATTCAACCACCTTAATCTACTACTACACACGATGCTCTCTGAATGTTATAGTTTCACACACTAGTCTGTGACCTTCAAAGAATAGTACTACACTTTGCCCCCAGAAATTAGCAGCATAGTACTCCTTGAAAATAATTTGATCATACACTGGGCACCATGAAAATAATACTGTTACCTTGCCACATGTTTTACTATCTATTGAAAATCGGTGTTAAACATAAGGATCCTGGATGTTGTGCTACACAGTAGCTACAGGATTTTAGCTAGGCCCCTACAAAGCACCTCCACATATTGCCACTCAAGAGTTCTTTCAACAGCACATTGCCATCTAGAAATACAGCCCAGGTCCATCTGGTCCAGCCTGGATCAGCCTGAATGTTATTGCACCGCCAACATTCCCGTAAGATGTCAAATGGAGGTGCAGGGATCCTATCCTTTCTTGCAACTGGCAGTACATAAACACAGTAGTGTCTGCCAAATACAAATTAAAACCAATTAATAACTTCTTCTCAATTCTGCAAATCAATCATTATTTTAACAACCAGTTTGAAAGACCCATTCTGATCCCACCCCAATGATCAGTCAGTTATCTCAGGCATAGCACTGGAACTATGTGGGAATCTTTGGCGGAATAGCCTGGGTATACCACAACGAAAGCCACCGATACATAGCAGCTCTTGGCCCTGGCCATAGATGGGGTCCTGAGCAGGACAACGTGCATTAGATCATTGATTTGACCTAATGTGCAAATGGAAATGAGGTATGAAATTGAAAGACACCACAGAAAGCTAAAAGCTATATAACCTAATATTGTATGTGGTATATTCTGTTCAGTTTTTGGCTGGAGTTCATAAAACAGATATAATAGAGCTAGATAAAGTGCAAAGACGAGCAACCAAACCAATATGGGGATAGGTTAAAATAATTAAACTTATTCTTGAGAAAAGATGGCTCCGGGGAGACATGGTTAATTTATAGAGGTATATAAATGGCCTGTACAAAAGTATGGTGAAAAGCGGTGTCTTGTTAAACCCCCTCAAAAGACAATGGGGCATTCCCGCTTTCTAGAAAAAAAAGGATTTAAATCTCCAGAGAAAAGCCTTCTTCAACATGAGAACTGTGACTCTATGGAAGAACCTGTCTGAGGAGCTGGTCACAGCAAGAATAGTTGAGGGTTTCAAGAAAAGCTTAGATAACTCCATAATACAAAAAAAGAATGAATACTTACGTAACTACACAACGTCTGGATCTAGTCTGATGGCAATTTTGAGATCAGGAGTGAAATATTCATTCAGTGCAGATTGGTTCTTGCCTTATGCGTTCCAAAGTCTGCCTCAGTAGGGGAAACAAAGCTAGAAAATCCCATCCTCTTCCCTTCATCCACATCTTTCCCCACCCTTGGTCACTTGATGGACATAGGTCTTTCAACTGTACTAACTATGTAACTAACTAGATACCAGTGTTGCAGTACACAAAATAGGTTATTCAGGACTAGAATATTTTTAGAACTTAAGACCATAAAAGACTGTTACTTCACAAAAAAGACAAAACTAGGAAACTAACAGCATTGACAGCCAGCCCAAGGAACTCCTAAATCTTGCACAATTCTTAAGTAATATTATGTGGTAATACATCGATTCACAGTAAACATACACCGAAACCAAACAATTTGGACAAATCTTTTAACAAGTATTTCAAACGGTCTACAATCTGTGTCATTTAGCAGAACGAGAACAGATTTAGTGGAGTAATGTTTGTAGAATTGCACTACACATAGGGCCATATGTATGAAAACTGTTTAGGTCTAAAACTCACTTTTTTGCCCATAGGTTACTATGGGCAAAAAAGTGAGTTTTAGACCTAAACAGTTTTCATACATGTGGCCCATAGTTTGTACTCTGGAACCTTGCGGGCACATAGGTGTACATAAACCTAAAATGGCAATAATTTTTATTATAACTATTTGCAGCACTGTCATTATTTTAGGTGCATCTTGTGCACACACAGACTTCTAACCCACATACGGCTACTACTAAAGATTTGCATGCATATCGATGCAGTGAAAGGCGGCACTGTTCTATGTGCCAAGCACGAGGTATAAATATTTCAATACAATAAATTATATAGGGACAATTTGAATTTTTTAATGTGTAATTCTTACATTCAAAGAAGCAGCTACCATGCTTTATTTACACAGTGAAGAGACACGATTTTACAGTGGGAGACATGGTAGTGTTACAACCTACATGCTTCAATACCGATATTACCCTTTGGACTCTGTTGCTCAGTGGGAGATAATATTTTAACTTAGACTTTTTTATGTATGCTCATTAAATCTTCTGTGGACTGCAGTTCTAGATCAGCTATTTGATGATTGAAAGCTCATTAGTTCCATGTGCCTTGACACAAAGGAAACAGCTCTGTGTATAGCCCAGGAGATCAGGTGACCAAAGGCCTTTGACTTTAAGGTAATCCTTTGGAAGGCAGGAGCCCAAAGGGATGTAGCTTCAAAGTTTTCCACATGAAAGAGGAAACAAGAGATAGACAAAGTACAGCAAATGATCCTGGGGCTTTTTTATACAGGTCAAAGAGGAACAGCTTTCAAACATGAAATGTGGCCAATGGGCTGTAGAGAAGGAAGACTACATGCCAAACAAATCCACAAAAACAGGGCGATGAAAAGAAAAGCTATTTAGAATTTTCTTTTTAAATGGGTTCATTGGACAACCCCTTTATCTTTCCAATTTTTGTGGTTACACTCCTTCCACAAAAGATTGAAGAATATATTTAAACAGCATCAGGTCTCAATCTGAACTGCTCGCAAAGAAAGTCATATGTGGTGAGCTGGCATGGTAGGTATATTCGGTGTGCAATAGACTGTCTGAATATATATCCCTCGTTGCCGTCATGGGTAAAAGGGCCAAGTTAATGGAGTTGCAAAAAGGGATGATTATTGGTTTTAGGGCCAAGAGTGATGGTATTCTGAAACTTTCCAATTTTTAAACTGTTCCTGTGTTGCTGTGGATAAAGTGTATTGTGAGTGGACAAATGGCACCATTGTGAATAAACAATGTGGAAATTGCAGAGCACTATGTGTCATTGATGCGAAAGGTGAATTTTGGCTAAAAAAGATGTGCAAGGGTGGACTGACACGCTACAGTGGAGCAACTCACCACCAAAATGAACTAGGCGTGAACCCGACTGTATGGGGTTCTGAAGACGACAGATGCCACTACACCACAGATTACCAAGTTACATCAGCAGAAAAGGCTTCAGTTTTAATGGCAGTATCACAATTGCATTTTCACTGATTGGCAAAGGGTTGCCAATGGATAGATGTTTGCGTGTCATGCGAGAAACATCAGTGTTAATGCCCTCACGGGCAGGGTCCTCGCTCCTTCCGTACCAGTTGTAAGTCAATCATAGTCATCATTGTACTTGTTTGACATATGTTATGTATGTCAACCCCCACCCCCTCTCAGAAATGTACAGTACCCTGGAATCAATGGCACTTTAAAATAAATAATAATTCAAGAACAAATACCCTACAACAATTGCTTGAAAAACACAAGCTGGTGGTGGCAGTGCTATGGTCTGGGGAAGATTTTTATGGCATTCTGTGAGCCACTCATCCATGCAAAAGGCACTCTTAACTGATTTGGGTATGAATCCATTCTTGCAGATAAGGTACATGTATACATGCTGATATTCTTCCCTGGGGTGGATGGGATCTTCCAGCAAAAGAATGCAATGTGTCACACGGCTAATAATGTCAGACACTGGTTGAAGGAGCATAACCCAAGACCAAGTACTACACTGGCCCCTTAATTCCTCAGGCCTGAACCCAATATAGCATCTGTGGGAACACTTCGACCCCTGTGTTGACTCTATGGATCCTCACCCACACCCTCCAGCAGCTGTGGGATGCGGTCAGCATGGCTCCAAATATCTGTGAAAACCTACCAGGACCTTATTGAATCATTCCCAGATTGTCTAGCTGCTGTCCATGCTGCAGATGGCAGATACTGGATATTAGGTGCTGGTCATAAATGACCACTTGACTGTGTATGGGTGTGTGTGGTGCAGTTTTAACTGCGCTCCAATTAAACTGACTTGATTAAAAGCAAGCTTCTTTCAGTTATCTAAATTGTTCAGAAAGGTGTTTCAAGTAAGTAATCAATGACTGTGTGTGAAGTCTTGTGGATTACAGACACACTAATTGATTGCTCACTTTCCAAACAGTTTAGAAAAGTGAAAGAATGTATAAATACATACACACACACAACTGGCAAGAAACCAAGTTTATGGTATGGTCCGTTTGGTTATTTATATGGAAACGCTCCATCTTCAAAATGTTACTAGATGATCAGGCGGCTCATCAAAGCACTTTATGACGTTTGGATTGGTATTACATTACAGGGCTCCAGGTCATTTTTCTATTTTTTTTAAAGGCTGTCAGATAGTTTATGGCAAAAATAGAATTGATGTTTTTTTAGTTTCTCAAAGTTTACTTTAGAACAACCTATTGCAATGGATCATATATGGACTAGTAAAATCAGGTATAATCCAGATTTCTCACTAGGCTTTCCTCAACTAAGGCAAAGATTTATACCACTGCCTTAAAAGGGTTGTCTCACTACATTGATTCCTCTTACCTTATTCCTGTTGTCTTAGTTTCATTTTGAATACAAGGGCGCGTTTACTGGCTTGCACTAGGCTGCAGTAGAAGCCAGGTCTGTAGCTATAGCAACCAGTGCTGGCAGCCTATCAGGAGAGATCGAACAGGTCTGTAGCTATAGCGACCTGAGGAGCTGATGCAGCCCATACAAGAGGGGATATCTAGGAATAGGTAGGACACGGTTAATGGACATATATTGCAAAGGGACTTGTTTTTGCAAAATCTTTAACATAAAAGGCAATCCTTTTAGCGAGACAAACCCTTTAACTCTGTATCCAAATACCCTGGCCAAGACATTGTGGTTTAGTGGAGACTCTCCTGGGGCATATATTCACCAGCCGCTTTCCACGTAGCTAAGTCATAATCAAGGTTTTGTGATGAATCAGTGATTTGACCAATACTTCATTTCTGATTTCTATTCTGGCTTTCAGTATTGACAATTCAATAAATTTACAAGAACGTTCTTCAAAACGTCATTTTCTAATAACCAAACAAAACTTTTTCTAGTGGGATAAGGACATTTAAGTTGCAATATGTGCTGTTAAGAGAAATATTTAGAGCCCTAGAGTTCTTGTGAAGGCTCCTTATGCAAGGTGAACATAACATTTCTTCAAATGTCACAATACATATTTAATTAAACACTTGAAAGTAGTAAAAAGGTAATTTTCCATCCAGTGTCGAATTCTATTTTTACTCCTTCATACATCTGACTGTAGCCACTTGTTCTATAGCTTCTCTAAACCTTCAATTGGTGCAATCAAACCTGTAATGCTGCCTGAGGATGTTTATTTTGGCAAGTTATCTGCTGGCATTTCAATGTTTTCAGTTGGCGTTGGACACCCTCTGTCCGCACATGCTTCCTTGTGAAGAGTAAAATACATGTAGTCATATGATACACAAACTATTTCACAACCCGTCATCACGATTTCCACATTGTCAAAGGGGTCAGCGGATGCCAAAGGCAGTCATGGTTAGTGACGCACTGATCTGTCTTTGTTATGTCCATCTTTGCTCCAATTACTAAATCTACATGATCAGAATTAAAAAAAGACAATAAACTGGGACGTCTTTCCTTAAGAAAAGTACAAATGTCGCTGATGGCTAAATTCTAAGTGTTATACAGTCGAAAAAAATGTTCCCATAGTTTACAATGATAAGCAGCTCAGTTTAGGTGGGACTACCAAGCGGTTGATACTTCTGTTCCAAAAACTATGGGCACATAGCAATCAGCATTTTAAAATTATCTCCACAGACACAAGGAAATAAACCGATCTTTTTGAGCGCCGATGGGCAGGTGCTACATAGAATTAAGAGGTCATTTAAAAATGAAACACGCATTGATTGCATATTTTAAAAACCATTAAAACAATGCAGATTCGGAGCGAAAACTGACTAATGCTTTTCAATTTTGATCATCAAAAAGGTAAAACAACTAAGTTATCATGGAATAACTAGACTGTAGTCCTGGACAATGTCACCTGCAAAGGGTTGAACTATTTCCAGTACATTAAAGGGGTTGTCTCACTACAAGGATTGCTGTTTATGTTAAAGATCTTGCAAAAACAAGTCACTTTACAATATATCTCCATTAACAATATCCTCCCTATTCGTAGATATCCCCTCTTGGGCTGCATTGGCTCCTCAGGTTGCTATAGCTACAGACCCTTTTGATCTCTCCTGATAGGCTGCCAGCACTGGCTGCTATAGCTACAGACCTGGCTTCTACAGCAACCTAGTGGAAGCCAGTAAACACGTCCCTGAATTCAAAGTGAAACCAAGAAAACAGGACTGAGGTAAGATGGATCAATCCTGCACTCAGCTTCTACTCAGGCTGCAAACTGAGCATAAATCATACTCAAACACAATCCACTCAACCCAGGCACACACCTCATTGCTACCAGAAATAAAATATGAGCAATAGGTCTCAACACCGAACAATGCTCTCCATTGGTAAAAGTGTTAAAATACTTAAAAAAAAAAAAAAAAAAAAATGTTAAAGATTAAACATAAAAACTATATTTTTATTTAAAAAAAGTTTAAATGAGAGAACACAAAATGGAACGAAGAAATAAAAAGACCCAAACACAAAAATAATAATAATAAACAGGTTTTAGTGTCTTTTTTGGCTTCTTGAGGATATGAAAGAACATTGGAAGTGAACATTGGACATCAGCTCCTTTCCCCCAACACACAAAGTAAACAAGTTTTATTGTCCGGTTTTTAGAGCTGCCGATCAATTCAATTTATTGTCAGGTTTTTAGAGCTGTCTATCAATTCAACATAGTGCTGTGATAAAGGAAAAGAACCTGAAATATTAAATAACTCATTGTCCATTAATTTACCACACACGCACACCACTTTAATGACATTTTTTTTTCTCCTTCTAAAATCATCATCTGGATGCCATGTACAAACAGTCAGG
Source organism: Phyllomedusa bahiana (assembly GCA_025379985.1). Taxonomy (NCBI): domain Eukaryota; kingdom Metazoa; phylum Chordata; class Amphibia; order Anura; family Hylidae; genus Phyllomedusa; species Phyllomedusa bahiana. The sequence goes on from JAODAL010003115.1 coordinate 53,377, forward strand.
TTACACTAAAGACAGCAGAACCATTTATTACACAGACTAAATACCAGTCAACTTCTGCCCAAAGGGGTGAACAACCCCACTCACCCAAATTCACGGGGAAAAAAATCTAAATTTGTAAAAAGCCCTTATGCTTGGATTATTAGAGAGTACTGGGGTTTATGTACCTTATTATATGAAGCAAAATACATAGGGATAATTCCTTAATTTTTTCCACTGGACAACTCCTTTAAAATTTTATTTTCTAAATAATCTCTTTACCGTATTAAGCACTTTTGGTTTGTTTAGGTACGGTTATTACATTTTCAGAGGGCTTCCAGCAGTTCTACATCAGCTCAGTAGTTTTGTGCGTCTTGACAGCAACAAGGTCTGTGTAAAACCCTAAAAATCAGGTTATCAAAAGGGTGTTACTTTTCAGGGCAACCATTTAAGGATTTTAACATGGGGCTGGTAATTGGTGGCATGCACCAAGACTAAGGTTTGGAGGAAGGAAAGTGGACAAAGCACAGCAAAGGTTCCTGTGGCTCATTGTTTTCAAACAGAAAATGTGGCTGCTCCATTGCAGAGAAGGGAGGCTACATACAGCACAAGAAAAGCACAAATTAAACACATAAAACATTACAAGAAGATGAATGAATATTCCAACAAGCCATCGAAGATTATATTTTATTTTTTGGGGTGGAGAAGTTCACCAGACTAAATTTGCAACATTATTGATTATAAAATATTAAAAAAGTGTCCACTTATGAAGACTAAGAGGACATGGTGGCTTTACATGAGGCCGATATAACAAGGATAGTAAAAACAGGTTTCCTCTAAGAACTCTTTCTGAATCCATACACAATTGCTAGAGAACATCGACTTTAAGCACGTCCTATATGTATTCATTTTGCAGTAAAGCTTATTTATACACAATCATTTAAAAGACTTGGTAATAAATCAGTCGTTCACATTGCAAAAGATCAAGTTTCTGTGTCGGCTAACATAAGAGGAATTCGTTTTAGATCTACGTCTTTTGCAGGTCAACTACTAATTTAGAACCATGTACAGACACAGTAAATAATACATCAACCATAGGAAAGCAAGGTCCTTTCATTCTATAAATTGTTTTAGAAGTCCATGTTTATTATGTATGCTCACACAATGTGTTGACTCCGTATTGAGATATGTTTTTAGATGCGTGTTTGGATCCATGTTTTGGACCTTAAATGGTCGCAAACACACATCTAACAATGTGCAGTGTGTTCTACATTGCTTTCAATGTAAAACACGCATAGGGGTTCAGTCAAGTGATGGCCGATGAGTGTTTTAGAGGTGTCTTTCGGTTCTTTTTAAACTGACATGTCGATTCTTTATCCATTTGATGCAGGAGGCGCCCTATTTAAAGCCATAGGGTGGGTTTCTGCTGCAGCCAAAACACATCCAAACACGTACATTTGTGTTGGATGAGATTTACATAGCACTTTTGAAGGCATTTTTCGATCCAAAACGGATCCAACACAACGTTTGAACATATCCTTAGTCCATTGAGTCGTAAGTTTAACTCCAATGGGGGAATCTCTGAAAACTTTTGCCACTCCTTGGGAACCTCTATTTCTATTTCTGCCAAACAGTTTGTTTTAGAGGCAGGAAAACCATTCATTAATTTGAATGAGGTTATATTCTGGCCTAGATTTGTTGACTGTTTTTCAAAGCATCTTTGCAGTAGAAATTGATGTATTTTATTCTGCACACACCATTGTTGGGTAATAGCCTACATCTAGGAGTGTAAACTGTAGATTAAATAGAACAGAATCACATAACCCCAGATTAGTACTGGCCCACAGGGGGAATAGGGAAAACTCCTGACAGGCCTCTGAGCATAGTAGACCTTGAAAAGATTTAACTGCATATACATCCTCAGAAGATGTAAAAAAAAAAAAAAAGCACAGAAAGAGAGGAAATAAGCAAGAGGCAGAGCATAGAAGGCATGTACAGTCATTTACAGTAGCTTTAGGGTGGACCCCTGAAATAAACTCCACCGGTGGGCCCCTAGAATCAACTCCACCTGTGGACCCTAGACACCCCAGTCCAGCACTGCATAACTCCTATTTCAGGATAGCCTGATGTTGACAAAGGCCGCAGGATACAAAGTTTTCACGGTACAATGGTATTTTATAGGATATTGTATCTTGAATCCACACTCAAGATACAATGTCCCAGACACTGCTGATCTGCGTTAGATGTGATTGATGGAAAATCCAACCCATTATCATGAACATTTTACTTGTAAAACCTCTGTATTAGTGAGATGCATGCAGTGACTGGCGGTCTTTCAGCGTCTCTCTACATTACAGTGTGGTACTAGATGTCTTTTACTGCTCTTTACTGCGCTTCCTGTGCCAAGAAGAGTGGCTCCATTGGGCACCAGGTGTAAGTTTCTTTTTTTCCTAGAACATTTTAAAGAAAGTCCATGACACACATAAGCTTCTCTTCTGAAAATAGAAATGGATTTCCAGCTTTCAGCAGCTCTTTCTGGCCATTCCATTGTATGACTTGGTTTATCTTTATTAGTTATTTGCTTTGTTTTCTTGAATCTTATGTTGGGTGACATTTGGGGGCTTTGGAAACAATTATCAGTTTTCCACAGAGTTGTGTCTTCAATAAACAATGTTGAATTTATTAAAATTCCATCTTTTCTAGAATAAAATGATAACACCTTAAGTTTAATTCCTTCTTCTCACTTGTTAAAGGAACACTCCAGTTTTTTTTTCCTTTAGTTAATAGAAAGGTCTAATAGGTGCAAAGTAGTGCCACTACTTTTGCTTACCTGCAGCTAAATACAGGATTTCACACTGCCGCCACTGGCTCATGTGACCTGCACTCTGAGCTGCTGAAACACACAACATGGTTGTGTGACTCGGAATTGAATTCATCTACGCATTCCTATGGAAGGAATACAAATAAACAGATTTAAAAGCATAGGGGCTTTTGTATGGAACTTGTCTAGCAGTAAGACTCTCTTTGTTGGTCAAAGCAACCATTTCATAGAGTGCTCTGGAAAAATAAAAGTGGATTGGATGCTATGGGCAACGAAGACATTCTTACAGTTTTTATACACAAGGCCCATAGTGTCTTTTAGCCAACGAGAGATCGCGTCATGTGACCTAACAGAGCAAGTGGCATCAGCCAGAAATCCTGTATGCAGCTGCAGGTAAGCAAAGTTACTGGCAATGCAGTGTACCTAAAGGCCCTGTGTAATGACCAATATGCTGAGAGCTAACCCTCCACAGGTTCCAATCGCACAGGCTGCATGCACACTTTGTATACATCTTTGTCTATAACCAATTCACAAAATATAGGCTGAAGTTACCCAACATGTTCCTGCAATAATGTTTAAAGCTCAAATGTCACTTTGACAATTTTTTGTCGCTTTTTAACTTGGTTATATGCAACAAAACTCATCAGAGAACTGGCAGTTTTGCTTTATCTCCTACAGTGGAGAAAAATCATACAGCAAAACATGGAGATGACCTGTTAGCAATTATAAAATGCTCACTTCTCAAACAGTACAAATCCCTTGAGATTAAGAAGCCACTTGATTAAACATATTTAGAAGGTGTCTGTAACATCTACTAAATGGCTTGTGGAAAGAACAGGACTCTCTGTTGAGTGTCTTTCAAAGAGAAATCGCATATGTCCAGTAATGATGACATGTTTGTGAAGGAGCACATCTATATGGTAGGTCCGAAAGACCTGCACAGAAGGTCTATGTCCTTAGGGAGCATTAAAAGTGTTTTACGAGATCTTCTGAAACACCTGCAGTGATCGGGAGTGCGATAAAATAAAAATAACCAGTACTCACCTCTACAGTCGCTGTCATTAAAGCACTGTACCGTACTGGTGGTGCAGCTTTCCTTTTTTAGATTATGCAATATTTTGGAGGATTTGGCGTCTAACTCCAGAAACTTGCACACCATCATTATGGTTGTGAGCATTTTTTTATGCATACAATGCTGTTCCTTTAGGAGTATATAGTCCCCTAAGAGTGACATCATAATTACAGTGGGGAAAATAAGTATTTGATATATGGCGATTTTGCAAGTTTTCCCACCTACAAAGAATGGAGACGTCTTTAAAGGGGTTGTCTCACTACATTGATTTATCCTGTTTTCTTGGTTTCACTTTGAATTCAGGGGTGTGTCTACTGGCTTCCATTAGGCTGCAGTAGAAGCCAGGTCTGTAGCTATAGCAACCAGTGCTGACAGCCGATTAGGATAGAGCACACAGGTCTGTAGCTATAGCACCCTGAGGAGCTGATGCCGCCCATACAAGAGGGGATATGTAGGAATGTGTAGGACACTGTTAATGGACACATATTGCAAAGTGACTTGTTTTTGCAAGATCTTTAACATAAAAAGCAATCCTTGTAGTGAGACAACCCCTTTAATATTTATCTTATGTACACTTCCACTGTGAGAGACAGAATCTAAAAATCTGTATATTGTATGATTTTTAAATAATAAATTTGTATTTTAGTGAAATGAAAGACGTATTTGATCACCTACCACCAGCAGGAATTTTGACGCTCACAGACCTGTTCGTTTTTCTTTACAATTTATATTTTGTCTCTCACAGTTGAAGTGTACCCATGATAAAAATTACAGACCTTTCCTTCTTTGTAGGTGGGAAAACTTGGAAAATTGCCAGTGTATCAAATACTTATTTTCCCCGCTATATAGTTTACGTGATCGTTATGGTGATTAGTGGCCTCGGCGTTCTCTGCTCACATGTATGGCACATGACCACGGAGGTCAGGGATTGGTTACACAGTCATGGGGGCAATGTATGGGACGTCACTGCTGTGGGACATGTGAGCAACACCAGAACTCTAGCTGCAGTGGGAGAGGGGAGTACCCGCTCTTTTTTTTCTTGTCACCACATGTGGAGGTGAAACTGCAGTGTAAATATGGCAAGTGTTAATACAGTATTTCACAAAAGTGAGTACACCCTTCATATTTTTGTAAATATAATATTTTTTCATGGGACAACACTGAAGATCTGACACTTTGATGCAATGTAAAGAAGTCATTGTACAGCTTGTATAAGGGTATGTTAATATGGCGTAATTGTGGGGCGCATTTCGCCGCATATTTGCACTTCAATACATCCGTCATGCCCCATAATTACGGTAATTAATAACTCTCATAAAGAGCTATGAATTACGTCCGTCTCCCCCAGCGTACAATACGATCGTATTGTATGGCGGGGGAGAGAAGTGAACTGTCACTATTTCGTGGCGCTTGCGCGCCGCTGATAGTTGAGCGTGTACAGCGCGTGCTTCTAAAACACACGGCGTATTGCGGCGCATACAGTACACAGCCCAATACACCGTGTGAACATACCCTAACAGTATAAATTTGGTGTGCACTTAAAATAACGCCACACACAGCAATCTATGTTTAAACCCCTAGCAACAAAAGTGAGTACACCCCTAAGTGCAAATTAACAAATTGTGCCCAATATGTCATCTTCCCTCCACGATGTCATGTGACACGTTAGTGTTAAAGGTCTGAGGGGTGAATGGGGAGCCAACAAGACTTCAAGCTTTTTTTTATAAAATTGCCACTACAGTTTTTGAAGCCTTTTTTATAGCCAAAGATAGATGGCCCAGCAAGAAGGAGAAGATTCCTTTGGTTTTCCTGCTCCTTTTGAATCCACTCCCGGCTTTTGATAAGAAGAAAAAGAAACTGTTGTGGTGTTTTTCCCAAAAAAACTGTGTGTGAAACCCCCCATAAGTGTGTGTTCACAGCGCAATTTTCACATGTTTCAAAAATAGAATCATGAACCAGTCTTACTCATCTCATAACTACTGTAGCTCATACTGTGAACTACGCCATGTATTTTTTTCAATGTGAATTTCATCACATTATGATAAAAAAATTAAAAATAACAAGAGGATATGTTACTTACTGTATATACTCGAGTATAAGCCGAGTTTTTCAGCACAAAAAATGTGCTGAAAAATCTCCCCTCGGCTTATACTCGAGTCACTGTCGGCGCTCAGGCGCTGCGATGGCCCGGACGCCGGCAGAGACACTTCAGTTATATGCAGCTCCTCAGGGAGCGCATATAACTGAACGCCGAGTACCGCCGACAGTGTCCGGGTGCTGCGGTGGCCCGTGCGCTGTCGGCTATCTCTTCACTTGTATGCGACTCCTCCGGAGCACATACAAGTGAACAGATACCACTGCGGAGCAGAGAGCGAGCGCTCAGTGCTCCGCAGTGGACTCCGTGTGGCCGCAGACTCGTGGCTGTCCGGAGTTTCCAGCACAGGCAGCGTGTGTCATCACGCTGCTTGCGCGGCCTGATGACATCACCCGCCTGTGCCGGGAAGACAGGACAGCGAGTAGGAGGAGCGGCGAGGGAGACGGAGCAGGGGAGAGCCAGGTAAGTGTTTTTTTTGGTTTTAAAACGCTGCCTATGACTGCCTATACCTGCCTAGAGCCTGCCTAGTGGGGCCTATACCTGGCTATAACGACCTATACCTACCTATGCCTGCCTATAACCTACCTAGGGGGACTATACCTGCCTATAACGACCTATACCTGCCTATAACCTACCTAGGGGGACTATACCTGCCTATAACCTACCTAGGGGAACTTATACCTGCCTAGGGGGACTATACCTGCCTATAACCTGCCTCGGGGGACTATACCTGCCTATAACGACCTATACCTGCCTATAACCTACCTAGGGGGACTATACCTGCCTATAACTACCTATATCTGCCTATAACCTGCCTAGGGGGACCTATACCTGCCTAGGGGGACTATACCTGCCTATAACTACCTATATCTGCCTATAACCTGCCTAGGGGGACCTATACCTGCCTATAACTTGCCTAGTTGCACCTATACCTGCTTATAACCTGCCTATGGGGACAATTACCTGCCTATAGCCTGCCTATGGGAACATATAGCTTCCTATACCTGCCTATAACAACCTATACCTGCCTATAACCTGCCTATGGGGGACATTAAACTGCCTATACCAGCCTATATCTGCCTATGGGGGACATTAAACTGCCTATACCAGCCTATATCTGCCTATGGGGGACATTAAACTGCCTATAGCCTGCCTATGGGGGACATTAAACTACATATACCGGCCTATGTAATTTTACTGGTATCTATTTTTATTTTTAAAATTTACCAGTAGCCGCTGCGTTTTCCACCCTAGGCTTATACTCGAGTCAATAAGCTTTCCCAGTTTTTGTGGCAAAAGTAGGTGCCTCGGCTTAGACCCGAGTATATGCGGTATTTACACATTTTCTCAGTGGAAAAAACGTTAGCCAGGACACAGACTAGCCCTGCTATAAGGGACTAATCTGCTCTCAAAATGCTGATAAATCAACATCAATGAAAAGTAAAAATTACAGCCGAAATCCTAGGGTATCCCTTAATTTTTTGCATGTTTTCCACAGTGTATTTTTGGTTGAAAAAATACGCCATGTGAATATATCCTAAAGGGCATAGTCACACATGGTGATCACATTATGGTTTTTGCCACAATTTTTTCATAAACTGCTAAAAAAAAGAAAGAAAGAAAAAAAAACGCAATACGACCAAATGTCCAATGACCAAACACAAATTTCAGATCCTCACAGTTTTCTACTGATTGTTATTGGCTGCACAGTTTTACAATCCAACATTTGCAGCAATTAATGGATATACCCTATGACTGTAGAATTCAGATTATGAAGTTGTTTGGTGATCCAATTTAGCCTAAATTGAACTGAGAAATATTTGGGTCATGCACCTGCATTGCAGCCTCCTGAATAAAATTTTAATGTGAGCACCAAGGCCACGTGTTGGCAGATAGAATCTATGTATTACAGAACAAATGGCAATACATGTACCACGGTCTGGCGATTTTGCACGGCACCATATTCTTTCCTAGAAAAGTACCTCTGTAATATGGCATGCCGTAAAAACACAGGGTTCATGTGGTTTTGAGAGAAAAAAAATCTGTATGACTCCATATGAAATTGGAGGCTTATAGAGGTACAGAATGGGCCAATAGATTTCTATGGGTCTTGCATTACAGACCCATGCAACATGGATTACTAATAAAGCAGTATGGGTCTGTACTTCTTCACCATTTATATCCCCTTTAAAAAAGACATTACTGACATATCTCAAGAAACTTCACATTTACTTGCTTAACAGGTTTTATTGCTGTCGCAAGCAAATACTAAATTTCAGTGGCTCTTCCCTGAGGCAACAGGTTTTCTGTCTTCGCCAGAGCTTGCTTTATTTCTCACCATTCAGTTTCCAAAAACCAGAATTAGGCAACTGAAACAAGATTACAATGACGGTCTTATACAGTCACGGAGGAAGTGAGTTACTTACTGCAAATTCAGATCTTATTTGAGGTGTTTTTTGAGAAGTTTCAGAAAAGTCCCATACAGTCGGTGACTGCATTAAAATACAAATTAACCTGTACTGAAATCTACCGTCACGGCAGTTCCAATGCCACTAGAGCTATGGTGTCTTCTGCCCATCCCTGAGCATTGACGGCATGTTCTTGCTGATGGGACCCTGAACCGACTAATGGCCTTTGCAGTCATTGCTCCCATGTTTGGCACATGACCACTTAGGCCAATGATTAGAAATACAATATTAACCGCTTAAAGGGGTTATCCGGGAGTTTAATAATTTCATAGAACAATATAAACAACATTTATATTAAAAAGTAAAGATATTCCACTACCTTCATGTGATTCTTTTCTTCTCTTTTGCCACCTTAGGCTAAGTTCACACAGCACACAAAAACAGTCGGATTTTCAGAGGTTTTAGTATTTTGAAGCCACTGAAATCTGACCATTTATTAAGCCCATAGACTTTAATAGGTCATTTTTTCTATAGTGTGCATAGGTAATTTTTTTTCAGCTAATTTTCTGGCGCCGGCGGATTTAGGGACATGTTCCTAAATCCGCTGTCTTGTTTCGGTCGGTTTCCCTTACATTCATTTGTATGGGCCGACGGCTACTTAATGAGATCCGACCGTGGTTTTTGTGTAAACAGTGTCATAAACTACAGTCGTGCATTGTACAAAAAGCCGTTTAATATCCAACAATTTTTGTCCTGTTTGAAGCCTTATTCATCTGTCATAAGATCAGAGAAACTCCCTGGTTATGGGTGTGTCAGTAGTTCTCCTGCAGTTATTTCCTACAAGTCCCAGAATCCATTGCAGTTATGATCTAGGACTTCTCTGCACCCACGCCCTAATCCTTCTACCACTGTACAGCACTGTCCTGTACACCCTTAGGCCATGTCCCCACGGCACGGGTTTTCGGCCGGATTTTCAGGCAGTTTGCGGTTTTTCAGACCACCTGAAAAAACGGCCGAAAATGATCACAATGGTGCTCTATGGAAAATCCGTGCAGCAGTCCCCACTGCACGGGTTTTCCGTCCGGTGGTTTTTCCGCCCGTGGTCCGCCCGCAAAACATTCTACATTCGGTTTTCGGACAGAATCTGTGCTTGTGAATGTGGAGAGAGGGAGGGAGGGGGGGGGGGACACCCCCCCAACCCCATGGGGACGGCCGCATAAACCGACCGGTATTTGTCCTCTGCCGTGGGAACGCACCCTTACATCATCATTCTCAGACATGTATACCTCATGCATCTCTGCTCCACTTCACCCCCTGTTTGCCAGCAGCAAACTATGTGTAGTACAGTCACTAGTTTGTAACATGGTAAAAAGTAATTTTTTTCCTCATCCTATAATATCTGTTATACATGTTCAAATGCCTGCTCTAGGGAATGTGGCAACAGTGATGTCAGGACAGTGTCTCATGGTGCTTTACCCTGGTACTACTACGATATAAAAAGCAGTAGGTAGATCTTTTCCAACTGCTGCTGGATAGTCTCCGAGGTCCTAATGCACATTCAGCCAATTAAACAATGCAAGTCTTCTGACCATTTACTGCTATCAGAAGAGGTAAAGACAGTGCACAAAAATGAAGACATATAGACTCTAGCAGTGATGAGTCACTATGTACACATAGTTATCACTGTATGTGCATAACACCCCCCCCCCCAGCTCTGTATTTGAATGATTACATTCCTGTCAGCACCTCTGTTTACATAGTGACTGATGAGTCACTAGAGAAAATCAGATCTTCTCTCCTCAGGTCACACCCCCTATAGCGTTTCTGAGCTGAACCTGGCTTCAAAACACAAAATGACAAAATGTCCATAGACTCAGAAGTAAAACCATGTGATCAATGGATGTCACATGGTATGTAGGAAGTAAGAAGTAACGAGCTCTCTGCCTGGTTTGGCAAAGCAGAACAGATAAATCATTTTTAATAATTACATAGTTCAATATTATTAAGTTGTGAGCTCTGTAACAAATTATAAGATAGCCCTGGAAAATCCCTTTAAGGACGTAGCCAGTTTTGGACCAAAAAAACGGATCCCCATTTTTCAAATCTGACATGTGTCACTTTATGTGGAACTTTTTGATACGTTTACTTATGCATGTATATCAGAGAGTTTTCTCGTGACACATTTGTAAAAATTATCAATATTTTGACCAATTAGACAATTTTCAAATTTTAGTGTAAGATTTACCACACAAAACAGGCATCTTTTATTTTATTTTTTACAACATTTGGGGGCTTTAAATTTAGTAGTCATTTTCAAGATTTGAAACACATTTTTCTAGAGCCCATTTCAGTTCTGACGTGGCTTTGAGGGGCTTGTATATAAGATACCCTCATAAATGAATCAATTTTACAGAAATTAAAGCAAAGGTAAAATTTCCCTTTTTTGCAGATTTTCAATTTTTAGCCATTATTTACTGGAACACAGTACGTGTTAACTGGTAAATGCAACTCAATATTGATTTCCTTGACTCTGCCATTTTATAGGTATCCTATATGTGGCCCAAGTGCGCTATTTGGCTTTTGGAAAGTGGATTTTGGTGGGTGCTATGTCGCACCAGGGAACACATCTAGGGGTGTATTGTGCATTTTTTTGCACACAGGTGTTCCATGTTTTTTTTTAGCACTGGACCGTGAAAATGGAAAAAAACAAACAGATGCCGCCATTGTTTTTTCTGACTTCCCTTCTACCATGCAGTATAAGGGTATGCACACAGTGTTTTTCAATCCATTTTTAGCGCATTTTACATGCGGAAAAAACAACCCAAAATCAGCCTCAAACACGTTTCAAATCTTCCTTCATTGATTATAATGTAAAACATGAATTGTTATTCATACAAAGCATAATTGTGAGACGCTTTTTGGACGCAATTATATGCGACGTCAATTTTTGAGGGGTTTTTTCAATTGTATAATATCCACAGTAAACAGTGGTAATTGTATTTTTAAAATACGCTTCTAATCAGGCGTCTTTTGAAGCGTAACTTTAAACTTAAAAAAAAACGCTGTGTGAACATACCTTAAATGACATCATAACATTACTAAGCGTGTCGGTACCATTACAATGATAAAAATTTTATATAATGTTTTACTACATGAATGCTATAGAAATGCATTTGTAAAAAATTCTGTTTTATGGCGTCTTCTGCTGACAGCCATGGAGCCGTATAAGGGTTTGTTTTTTGCGGAAGCAGAGGTTTTCATTGGTACCACTATGGGGTTTATATGAAACTTTGATTGCTTTTTATCAAGATTTTAGGGAGGCGGGAGAAAACACCATGTGGAAGTCACCATGTGGTATAAATGACATTAACTTTGCTCAGCAGGTCCGTACGATTACAGCAATACCAAATTTACATTGTTTTTTGTTTTACTGCTTTTAGACAACAAAAACGCTCTTAAAAGCAAAGCCACGTTTTTGCATCGCCAAAATCTGGGAGTCATAACTTTTTTTTCTGTGTACCGAGCTGTGAATGGCTTGATTTTTGCAGGTTAAATTGACATTTTTTATTGGTATAATTTCTGAGGGGACATGACCTTTTGATCTCCTTTTAATTTGTTTTTTGGAAGTCAGGATGGAGAAAATACAGCAATTCCGTTAGTGTTTTTTTATTTTTAACAGCGCTCATTGTGCAGTATTTGTGAGATGTTACTTTTGGGCGATAGGATTACGGCGATACCCAATTTATTTGTTTTTTTTATTGGAGCAATTTAAAAAAAAAAGTGTTTGTATTGTGTGAATCAATATTTAGGCATTGCTATCTTCTGATAGCCATAACTTTTTTATTTTGCCATATAAGAAGCGGTGTAAGAGCTTTTTTTTTACAGGATAAACTGATATTTTTATTGGCACCATTTAGGGGTTTATATGGTTTTATTGCTTTTTTATTCCATTTTATGTGCAGTGGGATTAACAAAAAAAAATGGCAATTCTGCCATTTATTTTTTTTTACAGCGTTCATTTTATGAGTTAAATAATGTGACAGATTTCTAAGCTAGGTTGCTACACGTGACAACAGAATTTTTTTTTTAATCTTATGTTTTGCGCACCTAATAGCAAATGTATTGCAGATATGTTAAAACATTTCAAAATCATAATTCAAGGAGCTATAAAGTAGAAAAATAATTTCAAAACATTATTTTCTTCCAAAATTACATACTTTTATAATGTACGTTCTTTACATTTTCTATGTGTTTGATGAAGTTATGTATCATCTGATTAATAACATGAAGCTTAGTAGTTCTACACTCAAAGGAAACAATGTGTCAAGCCCATGAGGTCAGGTGACCAAAAGGGTTTAGCTTTTTAAGGGCAGCCTTTGAAGTTAAACACTTTTGGTCCTGCCTCCAAAGACTTTCAAGGAAGCAGAGGGCAGGCAATGAGACTGAGGTTTGGAGGGAGAAAGTTAAACGTAGAACAGTAAATGTTCTTGGGGCTTGCAGTTTCACAGAGCAAAGGAAACTGCTTTAAAACAGGAAATGCTGCTGCTCATCTACAGAGAAGGGAGGCTACAAATTGCAGAGGAGAAACAAATCATCATAGACTACATAAAAGGACGGAAGAGAATTTAGGCAAGCAAATAAAGTTTTTGATTTGCTGAACAACCCCTTTAAAGTAGTTCACCAGCTTAATAAGGATGTCCCATCCACCAGTACCCTTGCTGATCAATACAATAAGCACAAAACTAAAGCACCAGGTCATACTCATCAGTGTCTCTGCAAACACTCTTGACATGTTCTGGTGCAGCAGGTCTCTTTCATTAAAGGGGTTGTCCATGTTCTAGAAAAAAAAATAGTATGCTTTGGGGACCAAATAAAATAAAGTGGAAAAAAATACTTATACTCTCCTACCTTCTATTTACATTCTGTCACTTCCAAACAGTGATGTAAATAAGAGTCATGAGACCGCTGCAATCACGCTTGACAAAGGCGGCGTGTCCCCCAAAATGTCACAGGTGTGTTAAGACATGCAAGGAGGAACCACCTGTATAGGAGCTTAGCTCGGTTAGAACAATGGGCGGTGAGACTTGCATAATACATCTACAAATGGACTATAGAAACCACATGGTGTGCAGGTTATGTCCATAGGTTTCCATAAACTTTAAAGCTGTGAAGCTTTGATATGTCATAAATGTGCAGTCAATGGTTGAATGATATAGTGTGGAAAATTAACATAAGGAATGTTTTATTTATATGGACTGCATTTGTTTTTTACTGGCACTGCAGCCGTGAGATGCCCAATCGGAAGTGAAAAAATATAAGCCAGGGAGAACCAGCAATGGAAATGGGGCTGAAGGTAAGAGAGTATGTTTTTTGTTTAAATGGGACCCCTGGACCACAACCATTTTTTTCTTGGACATGGACAACTCCTTTAAGCTTATGAGCTGAGGTCCCAAAAGTCTGAGCCACACAAATCGCACACTGAAGGCCTATTTTGGAATAGGAAATAAACCTGGAGAATGCACGTTTAAACACAATATTGAAAGTTTTTGTTCCAAGGTCACATCTAGAACATTATTGTTTGCAAACTTTAATCTGGAACAAGCTGCATGTGGAATCTGAAACACATTTTTTCACTATCTTTAAAATAAGATTAAACACCCGGCCAGCTGACGTATCAGCATTTCTTAACGAATGAAGCCGAATCACAACAACTAATACCATTTTCTAGATAACGTGAAAACTAGAAAAATCACTTTAATTACAATAACATAAATATTTTTTTTCCCAATCAGAAGGAACCAAAAACTGAACAAAGTATGTGTAAGGATTTATTCATCAACCACTATAGTGGGAGGAACACCACAATAACGGACTGTTATACATAGATACCATGTGGCACAACATGGGTGCTTATGGCTTCAAAATTCAGGGCAGCAGGGACTATGTTCACCTCCAAAAAGTCTCTGAACACATCTGTGCCCTCATATAGACACACAGAAGAATTCCTGTAAACCAGCATCTAATAATCCAGCACTTGTTTTTAAAACAGGGATACAATATGATACGCAATTTAACAAAAGCAGGAGCAGAAAACTACACAGTCAAATTACTAGCAAGCAACATGAAGTGAGATTTTCTATACCATGTATACATCACCAGTAGCTCTAAAACTGGCCATATACATTAGATTGTCAGTCAAACCTGCTGTTTTCGACATTGACCTTCAAACGTGTATGGTAGATTTCAGGATAAAACTAAAGATCAGACTGTTGCATTTCAACGTGCCCAACCCATTTGTTTGAGACAAGCCACTAGCAGAAGTGTCTAACAGTAGCTTGCCCCATTCTCTCTAGTCAGAACATATGCATATTCCACCAAGTCGAGCATGCACACTTATGGCGGAGTCGGCAGGAACAGCCGTCAGCCAAGCAAGTATCCAGCCAACAGTTATCTAAAGTGTACAGCAAGACTTATACCCTGAGATTACATATTTATTGCTGCAGAGAGGAGATTCCAGGCAAAATTGCTGTGCTCCAATGTCTACCTGGACCCTGTGCAGCAAATAGTGAATCACCGTGATCTCCCTAGAAACAATACAATGCTCCTAGTATTTCAGCGGTATAGATCTGTAATACGGCCATATCTTGAACGGAGAAAAGATAGGCTTATACCAACAACATCAAACATTAGCCAACATGAACATCAGTTTTCACCTGTACCCAACAGAGATTAAAGGAAACCTGTCAGCTTTTTCCTAGTGTGTTGACAACAGACAGTAGGAAATAGTCAAAGGCCTCTTCATTACATTAAGAGTGTATTTTACTTTGAAACTCTTTCAGAGAAAAATTTGAAAACTTGAACCTTTGAAATAGACCCAGGTACTGATTGGAACAGAGGACTGACAGGTCTCTCCCTATATGCAAACAGGGGATCTCGGTCAGTGGAGCTGAGCCAGGCAAGGAGAACTAAACTCCTTTGCTTTGACTGCTGCATTGACTTTGACTGAGTTCTATATAGCATTTCCAAGTTACTACTATTGAGTTGATATTAGTTATTACTCAGTAGCCTGTGGCTGTTTCATAATGCATTGTACAGTCTTCAGATCAGTTTACTATTTTGTCACTGGCAAATGCATCAGTTCCATATAAATTAAGGAAAGAAAACCTATAATGTATACATGTACATTTCTACATACATTTGTTTGTATCCATAAAAAGATACACAAGGATCTGGAAACTTTTCAGAAATCCAGAGAGCATGGACAATATTAGAGGGGTTTTTCCAAGAAAAAAAAAAAAAAAGAAGTTTAACTATCTATATGATAGGTAAGAAATGTATGGTCAACGGGACCCGTAAGAATAGGCTTCCCGAGTCCCATCATTCCTTCTCACCGCACAACCGCCATTAGACTTTGAATGGAATGGTAGCTTGCCCCACTCCATTCAAACTCCCCCTCACGGTGTTCATGCATCGAGTAGGAACAGAGGACTCCGTAAGTCCGTAAAATGTAGGGTCCCATTGATGAGGCATTTCTGGATATGTAATATTTTATATAAAAATCACATGGACTTAAAGGTTTAATTTAGAAAACCCTTTTATAGTTCAGAAAGGGAGATGTCCGAGCAGTTTTAGGCATCTCTTTAATTAGCACTTCTCACTCTATAAAAGCTGGCTCATCCATGAATTAGATAAAAGCCCATTGTCTTTAATAGACACCAGGTGATGCAACATTTGCCCCTGCAGGGTAACTGAATATATGCCAGGGTCATCTGTGGATTACAGCTGATGACTTGTGGTGTAAACAGTAATATATATGGTCATTTCTTTGTTCAACTCTTGAACACAAAAGATCTTAAATGGAAATTCCTATCTAGGGCAATTGGCATCCTGCTGTGGCCATGAGGAACAGAGCTGGCCTAGAATGCTTGGCTCTCTCTGGTACAGCCAAATACATTTGCATGGTTGTACTTGCATTGGTTCTTGTCTTTTGGGTTCCAAGTCTTCATCAGTGTGGAAACAAAGCTTAAAAACGTCCTTGACCCTTCCCTTCATCCACATCTTTCCACACCTTTGGTTAAACTCCATCGACATAGGTATTTTTTTAACCATACTACTCCTCCATCAGATATCATTTATGTATAATTTTTAAAACCGGGTCAGTTAAAATGGTCAAATAGTCATTTAGAACAAGTTTATTTCTCATCTATAAGCAGCTTCAAATCACTTTGAAGGAAATGAGGCATAAGAGAGAGTCATGAACAAGATTACTTTTATTACAGGGAGATGAAAGTGACTGGTTATAACAATTACATATTGAAGCATCTAGAACGGTGCACCCCATCAGCAGCACAGCTCATTTCAGGTGCTAAAAGGCATAACGTGACACAGACCCATAAATCAAACATAAAGCCTCTTGACACTTCTACAATTGTGTTGAGCCACAGATGGCTTGGTATTAGCACAATATAGGCCTTTTGTTGCTGACATCTGGTTTCCATGAAGTTTCCATAATGGACAAAGCATTCGTCATTCATGTATCTACATTAAACAAAGAGCAGATGAAAAGCAGTACCTGAAAGCATTACTTTCTGACTATTTTAACCACTAAATCTTCAGAATTGTGATTCAATTATTCAGGAAGAGCAGTGGGCATAGATGCATTGTAATCGATGTATGGTTAGAGAGGTTGTCTTGTTTAGAACACTCTTTTTCAACACTATTAGGGAATCCTAAGCTAAAAGAGGAGAGAGCCTAATATGGGACCTCTACCAATCAGTTGGAGTGGACAGCATCTACAAAGTCTACCTTTCTGAAGAACGCAACACATGCAGTATACAGCCAGCTTACGGATTTCTGTTGGCACCTTGTAATGCAATCATTCAATCAGTGGTGATGCTGCAGGAAAATTAAACGCTTGTAGATTAAAGGGGTGTTCCCACCACAAACTTTGATGACATATCAATAGGATAAGCCATCAAAGTCTGATAAATCAGGACCCGCAGCTATCTCAGGAACGAGCCCCAAAAGTGTCGGCTCAGAATGGAGAGCCAGTTTCAGTTGCACACGACTCGCCATCCAGTTCTATGAGAGTTCATCGTATAGCCCAACACAAAGCTTGAACAGAAAGGAGATTCATGTGTAAGCATGACCAGCTCTCCATTCTGAGCCGACACTTTAGGGGGCGATGCCCAAGATAGATGCACGCCCCAGAGGTGGAACCTGGACCTATCAGACATTAATGGCATATTGTATCGATAAACCATAAAAGTCTATGGTGGGAGCTGCCCTTTAACAGATTAGGACCCTCCATTTAGGATTAGATTTATGGGTGGGTCACAGATAATGGTTTGGTTTACAAATGGACAACCTCACCTACATTCATAAAAACCTGTGCAAACCTATGACAATTGTTAGGTATAGCTCCAGCATAGGCCAAGCATTTACGCAGTTGTCACATGGATGATGCTTTGTAAACTTTGACCTCCTGGTATACACATATTTATGTATACCTAGTATTTTGAAGATAGGGGAGCTGTCAATAGCATACACAATTATTTAGAAACTTTAAGAGAGTATAGATTATAATCGAAAAAAGAAAATGTGAAAATAAAAAAACAAATAATTTTATTTTAATAAGGGGTCAGGGTAGGTGTCACAGCAAAATAATAACCCAATTAAAATATACCTTTTAATAGATATGCTTTAAAATATATTCAAACACCCCACAAAAAAACTGGAATAGATAGGCATATAAGAGGGTATATAAAGCATACCTAACAACCACAAAAGATAGTAAATAATACTAAAGGAAAATAATCCCAAGGTCCCTAAATGGTACCTAATAAAGCAGAGACATCGCCCCGATAAGGGCGGCTCCACAAACTAAACCCTTTAAAAAATGCCCTAATCTAGAATGTTAAACCACATCACTGTATAAAAAAAACCTGACACGTTTTCCCCTTTTTATAACTTAGGGTTCCTCAGGGGATAAAGAGTGATGAGCATAATAGCTACCAAAAATCACACAGTTACTAAGGAAACTCAGTTATAGATAACGGATAGATACAACCTGCTGTTTCCAAAGGTGGTCCGGCTCCTACTGATGATGAGGGCCTATCACTCTTTATCCCCTGAGGAACTTTAAGTTATAAAAAGGGGGCAACGCATCAGGTTTTTCTTATACAGTGATGTGGTTTAACATTCTAGAAGAGGGCATTTTTTGAGGGTTTAGTTTGTGGAGCAGCCCTTATTGGGGCGATGTCTCTGCTTTATTAGATACCATTTAGGGACTTTGAAGATTGCATACCTTGGGACTATTTTCCCTTAGTATTATTTACTATCTTTTGCGGTTGTTAGGTATGCTTTATATACCCTCTTATATGCTTATCTATTCTAGGTTTTATGTGGGGTGTTTGAATATATTTTAAAGCATATCTATTAAAAGGTATATTTTAACTGGGTTATTATTTTGCTGTGATTTTTGTTTGATATACCCAATGTACTATATTTTCTTTGCAGCTTTTTGTCAGGGTAGGTGTCCTCTAAAAATTTAAAATTTTAAAAAGCAACATTACTTGCCTTCCCAATTCCTTGCCATTCCAACAGTCACAATGGGCCTGGCTGCTCAACGCTTCCTGGTCCCACCTTAATACACAGGACATGGTAACCCACCTCAGCTTGTCATTTGAGTAGTATTTCTGGTTTATCCAGATAGGACAAGGAAACAACCAGGACCCAGTGACCATTGGAACAACTGCAGATCAGGAGGAGAGTATATTTTTAAAAAATGTTTCCCTCCCATTCTACCACATCGACCCCTGTTGCCTGTATACTAATTAGTACTTGAAATAATTATCTTGAACTCAATATAGCCAAGCATAAACTAATTATTGCTATTGAACCTGTAATTTATAGTATTTATAATTACGTAATTTCGACATATATTATTCTCGATGAGTTGTAATTACTATACCTACAATGCCTTGGGGATGTAAAGTTGTTTCAAGTTGGGTTAAATAATAAATAAAGCTTAAAAATATGATACTGTTTCATGTATACAGCTCCTATACATGTGTCTCAATGGTTACAAGCCTTGTGTAGTCTGTTCTGGCAGCCATGTGTTACTGCCACCTTGGTGAAGCCCCATCCAGTTTTGTGCCAACAAACGTATTTGCACTGTTGGACACATACTCTAATATTTTAGAAAAGGGACATGTATGGGAACAGGGGCTTATTGATAGGATGACATCCAGGGAGGGAAAGGTACGTGAATGTGGGTACTTACATTTCTAGCACTCTATGGAATATATGCATATTGATACTACACTCATTGACCAAAAAATAAAAATAGACGCACCGTAGAGGGTATGCCTCCTGGTATAATATCGTTGACTGCTAGATGTTACTCTACAACGCACTGGAAGGCATTTTGACCAAAGCCCTAAGAGGGGGTGCATTACTGGACTGAGAAAAGGAGAATAGTCATTTTGATGAATAGCCTTATCTATGCTGCTCTGATCAAGCTGATAGGAGGTGCTGGGAGCAATGGTTACATGAAAGCATGCACATTGTGAACCAGTTTCAGGCAGCCTAGACAGACCACCAGTAGAGAGGATCAATTGATCCACTGACTACCACAAGCAACTCCCAAACTTCCCTTGTCCACCATCCAGACACAGTAGCATGGACCATTCCCAGATGTTTAGCAGAAGGAAATTTGGCAACACTATGTCCATTAAAGGGGTTGTCTTGCTACAATGATTGGGTTTTAATTAAAAGATCTTTATAAAACAAGCAGCTGTGCAATATATGTTCATTACAAATGTCTTACTGATTTTGAGTTATTCCTGGTAGTAGGAGTGCATCAGCTTCTCAGATCACTATAGCAGCCGACCTGTTGATTTTTCTCTCACTGGCTGCCAGTGCTGGTGACTCATCAGCTTCTCAATACAAGTCTGAGCACAGAGCCCCTCCTGCACCATATGAGGCCACTTGTGATGCTTCTGTAGAGGAGGGGGAGGGAGGGAGGGAAGGGGAGGGCTCTGGCTTCTGTGTCTGTGTAGCTGTGCTGCCTGGATTAACCCTGTGTGTGCCTGCTCCCTCCTGTTCTCTACACAGATTGAGGAGAGCAGAGGTGAGGCTGATCTGTGGTCAGTACAAGGGAAACAGCAGTGAAGTGTGTACTAAAAATCAGGGATTGTTTCAGTGGAGCTTTGGACTATACTTATATAAACAGATCAGGAGGGCATGTGAATGGTTCATAATCCCTCCCTGCTCTGCTGTATTAGTGACACATGTGATTATAGTAACACATTTCACAGCTGCCGTTTTTGGGGTCTGTTCTGAGGAGGACAGCACACAAAGTGTTGTTTGTTTGTTGTTGCCTGAGATGTCCGTGGGAGATTTGTATGCTAAGCAGGGGGTATAGGAACCTTTACATCCCCCCTGCTCTGCTATTAGCATACACAGCTTCACAGACTTCTGGCTCCTCACTCATAGATCAGCCCTGTCCTGTCTCCCTGACTCTGTGGAGAGGAGCAGCAAGAGCTCAGCCACAGCACCGTGCAGCTGATCAGCAGTGGAGCAGCCGCAGCAGACCTAGGCAGGCCCACACAGGGTTAACTCTGGAAAGCAAACTCCCTTGCCTCTCACCCTGCTGTATAGAGTTACTGAAAATTGGAGGAGGAGAGCTGTCTGTGTGCTGAGGGAGGGGGGAAGGGGGAGGAGAAGAGGCAGACAAGAAGCACCCCTGAATTTAAAAAAAACCCCAAAGCTCCCAGACACACTGAGGTAACTGAAAGCCTGAAAGTGAGACAATTCTTTTAAATGTCCTGCCATTGACAGACAGCCACTATCACCTTCATTTGCAGCGGTGTCATGAACGAGAAACCTGGACTGCTACAAACTAAAACCACATCGTCTTTAGTGACAAAGCCAAGTTCTGTTTGGAATCCTACAACAGTTGGGTTTAAGTGTGCTGGCCTTGGGTGAGCGCTTTGATCTTTCCTTTGCTGTGGAGGGACACATTACTCACCGCCGGCTACTACACACCGTGGCCATTTCCATCTATATTGCTTGATCTTTGCCATCATTTATAGCTCATATTGTTGAATGTACTGTGGTTAGCCTTACTGCATCATCCATGCTATATTTGCATCTTTTCTTTTGTTATCAAGAGTAAAATGATGTTTGTCAATTCATCTGCTATTTGTCCACCTTTTTGGTATAACTGATCGTTCCTGTTCCCATATTGATCGGTGCACGATCATTTTTGTTTACCTTGTTTTTCTGTGTACTTATTCATCTCATTCTACTCCAACTATGCTTTACCACTTCATCTCCCTGACGATCCTGTCTTACTAAATCATTGGAGTTTTGTAGTGTTAGATATTCATGTATAGTATGTAGTGTTGGATATATGTGGATGTATATATAACCGAGTTTGTCATCTCTATATATTAGTAACATATTCATGATACTAGAGTAGTACATTTACTTAAAGAGGTTTTCTCGATAAAAGGATTGCCTTTTATGTTAAAGAGCTTGGAAAAACAAGTCACTTTGCAATATATGTCTATTAGCAGTATCCTACCTATTCTGAGATATCTCCTCTTTTATGGGATGCATCAGCTCCTCAGGTCGCTATAGCTACAGACCTGTTCAATCTCATGATAGGTTGCCAGCACTGGTTTTCTATAGCTACAAACCTGGCTTCTACTGGGACCTTTGTAGAAGCCAGTAAAGACGCCCCTGAATTCAAAATGAAACCAAGAAAACAGGAATGAGGTAAGATAAATCAATGTAGTGAGACAACCCTTTTAAGACAACTTTCCTGCAGTTTTCCCCAATTATTGACCCTTTACGTAATTATTTTATCTTATGTATTTCACTTTTGTAGGGTCATTCTAGTGTCTTCTGTAGATACAGGGTGATGAATGGGGTCGACCTTTTCGGAGCAAGTGCCCCACTTAGGTAGGGTATTCTCTGTTAGGGTGTTTATAGGGAAATTGCTTTTTAAAATCTTACTATTAAAGATTATGTTTTATTGTCCACATGAGGCTCACTTTTTTTCTGTGACATGGAATCACACACTGTCCCAACTGCTGGTTTGATGATCTGGGGAGCCATTGTATTCAACAGTCAGGGTCTCTCATACCAGTATAGGTCACTAAGAGCTCATCGATATGTGCAGGACATCCTGCAGCCATAAGTCATGCCTCTCAACTGGCATTTTTCAACAAGTCGATGCCTCATCCACACACAAGAATTTTCCTTTTCTCTGCCTGTTTGATAGCCAGATTTATTGTCAATTGAGCATTTTTGGGACCAGCGGGGACGCCATCTTCAGCAACTTAAATGTACAGAACGTAGAGGTCTAGCTATAACATCTACAGGCACATGTGCCACAGGATGCCATAGGAACCTGTATGCCTCCATGTCCAACCATATCTCATCTTTTATCCAGGCAACAGCTGGCCAACAGGGGACTTCAGCCTCCTTAGTATTGTACAGGCTTCCATATTATCATTATAAATCACTTAAATAGATCATCGTTCCATTGACATGTATGAAGTTTCATTTGGTTCCATCAACTCCTTCATTGTGCATTATTTTATTTTTTTTTGCCAATGAGTATAAGTAACATATGACTGTAAATAAACGCAACACAAACACCATAACAACAAAGCAGTTTACTACCAATAGTTAACATTTCACTTAAGAACTTAATCCAGCTTTAACTTTGATTCTTATGGAAGCATGTTGACTCCAAGCAAATAAAGTCCCCAGTGTGTAGATAAATTAATGTTTCTTAAAGGGGCTGAATTATGTCTAGAAGGTGGAAATGCAGTATAAAATCGTGTAGTTAGATAGCAGTCTTGGGATGCCTTGGGGCTGGCAGTGGAAATTAATCTTAGGGTCTCATCTATACAAAATATGTGCATGTCTACTTTTATTTACCCTCTAATATTTGTGGTTACCACTGTTCATACCGGAACAATCATCAATAAGGTTAAAGGGGTTTTGCCAGGACGTGCCTTATCTGCTAAGAATCAAATGTAAACAAGCCACGCTGAGCTGAGAGAGAGCAAGAGACACAGCCAGAGCACAGAGCCATGCATAAGGAATCGTGTGAAATATTCACTCAAATAATCAAACTACAACTTGTGGATTCTGTATACAAAAGACAACACCTTTTCTCCACAGCAGCTTGAAAGCTTCTTCATGTTCTCTGTCATCAGATAAAGCAGGGATCTACTCAGATAATCACATTACAACTAGTGGATTCTGTATACAAAAGACAACATATTTCTACCCGGTGCCTTGAAAGCTTCTTCAGCTCCCTTTCATCAGATAAGTGTTCTCTGCACAAGCCTTGCCAGCAGATCTTGTCAGGTTGTATCTAGTTCAAGCTTTTAAGTAACTAAGGGCATGTAAGGCAGCCTGTAGCTCTCTCAGACTGCAATTTTTGTAATCACATATATTTAGAAAAGTGATTAAATACCCATTTTGCAGGATCCCACGTCAACATTACATCGTGGCAAAACCCCTTTAAATTGGTTAATCACTTGACCAATAACTCAAAAAAATAGATGATTCCTAGCGACAACCAGACTCCATGCAAGGAAACTCTATTGGGTCACCCCACCCTTGCATGACATGATGTATTAGGGGATCCTATGCTTCCATGCACATAGACTGATTAATAAAGGGTATATGTGGTGTATTGTTGAAAAAGTAAGGAGTCGGCTTTTGAGGTTCATGACGAGGGGCTAAGTGAATTTTAAATACAAAAGTGTTAAAAATATGATAGGAGATAATAGTGTAAAGGGTTATCAACATCTCGAAAACTTATAGCATGTCCAGTGGATATTTTGTTAACGGCGGAGAGAGCCGGGTCCCACCTATGGCATCAGCATCCATTTTAAGAATGGGGTTCCTCTTAAAACCCATGATCATTTATGCTATAGCCAAAGCGAATGGAGGTGTGCCCACACATGCGCAGCTCTTTCCGTTCACTTTAGTGGAAGTGCCCTAGTAGAGCAGAGTAAACTTAAGCAGTCTTGCCTTCATCTGTTTCCCTCGGAACCTTTCCCATTTGTCCTTTTCACTGTGCTTCAGAAAACTTCCCGTTTGGGGCCCTTTCATTGCGCTTCCTCACCGTGCTTTACTCTTCCTTCCACTCTCTTTTTGGATGGCTCTATGAGTTTAGGAGCTGTTAGAACTTCTCCAGCCTGCCCATCACCACTGCCAGGGCCGCCAACAGAAATTTCAGGGCCCCCCTAAGCTGAAGCACCTGCCCCCCCCCCCCCGTAAACCCGCCCCCCCAAACCCGTTGCCCCGCCCCCAGCAAAAAAAAAACGGCCCCTGGACTAAATGCGCCTTTTTCCCTAATACAGTGTGCAAAAAAGAAAATGTTTGTGTAGTACAATGCAAGGGACCACATATTTTGTCCACACACATAGACACAGGGGAAAAAACTCCATCCCTATCCCCCTCCCCCGCCCCTAAAATATCCCTCCCCCACCCCCTTTCAATATCCCCCTCCCCGCCACATAATATCCCCCCACAGCCCACTTTTCTTTCCCCCTCCACCCCCCCAATAAAATTTCCCCCTCCACCCCATAAAATTCCCCCTCCACCCCTCATACCCCCCACCCACATCATATTCCCCCCCCCCACATAAAATACCCCCCCCCCACCCCCTAAAATTCCCCCCCCCCACATACATATCCCCCCCAACATCATTTTCCCCCCCCCCCAATACCTTCCCCTCCACCACATACAATTCCCCCCCCCCCCACTAAAATATCCCCCGCCCCCCACATACAATATCCCCTCCCCCCACTTTACAATACCCCCTTTCCACCACATACAATATCCCCCCTCCACCCAATAAAAACCCCCCCTCCCCCAAATTTACAATACCCCCCTTCACCCCCATAAAATACCCCCTTTTCCCCCACATCAAACCCCCCTCCCCCCACAACAATTCCCCCTCCCCCCAACTTTTCCCCCCCCCAAAAATCCCCCTCCCCCACATCACTACCCCCCTCCACCCACAACACTACCCCCACCACCACAACACTATCCCCCCCCCCACCCACATACAATCCCCCCCACCCCCACTAAAAATATCCCCCCCCACCCCATCACTTTTTACCCCCCCCTCCCCCCAAAACATACATTATCCCCTCCCCCAATAAAATACCCCCTCCTCCCACATACAATACCCCCCCCCCCCCCTACAATATACCCCCCCCCCCCACATACAATATCCCCCCCCCCCTCCCCCCCCCAACAAAAACCCCCCTCCCCCCACATAATATTACAAAATATCCCCCTCCCCCACATACAATATCCCCCTCCTCCCACATAAAATATTCCCCCTTCCCCCCCCCCAAATACAATATCCCCCCCCAAAAACCCCCCCTCCCCCCAAAAAACCCCCGCCACATACAATATCCCCCCCACCAGCCCAATACAATATCCCCCCCCACCACCCCATACAATACCCCCCCCCCCCTCCCCCCCCCAGCCCACATACAATATCCCCCCCACCAGCCCACATAAAATATCCCCTCCCCCACCCCTAAAATTTCCCCCCTCCACCAGCCCACTTACAATTTCCCCCCTCCACCCACTAAAATATCCCCCCCCAAAACCCCCCATAAAATATCCCCCCCCACCCCAAACAAACCCCCCCCCACCCACATACAATTCCCCCTCCACCCACTTAAAAATATTCCCCCTTTCCCCCCCCCCCTCCCTTTTCCCCCCTCCATTTTTTCCCGGCCCCTCACCCTTTCTAAATAAACACCCCCAAAAAAGTAATGCCCCCCCCAAACCCCCCCCACCAGGTAAAACCAAAACACGAAAATAAGACCACTAGAGGTCAGACACAGCGGGTCACTTTACAGTGAAACGCACTGAACAATTTAAAAGAAAAATAACCCCCTGAAATCAGGTACAGGGAGACGTCCTTCTGAGGAGTCGTTCTTTCTCTCATAGTTGTTCTTTTTCCCCTTTTCTTCTGCATCCTTTCCCAACACCCCCATGAGGTTGTCCCCCACCATCTCCTGCAGAAATTATACACAAATTCTTAGAACCTCAATTTTCAAGTTTTCTTTCCCTATTCCCACCTCGACAAATTCCCCCGGGGTGGAAGCGGGACAAACCAAACTTTGGGCCTAGTTTTTAAGGGGTTTGGGGGTGGGAGAGGGGCTAACCCCCTGGGATAATGCTCAGCTATGGGCTGCTCCCCAAAATTTTATTACCAGGAGGGGGGCAAATGGGAAAGGCCCCCCGGTAATTTGTGGCCCTATTTTGGGAGGTGACCCCCGCCGGATAAGTTTGGGAGGCACCCCCCGTTTGGTTTGGGGGGTACCTAGCCCTATCCCCTTTAGTTTTAGGGGGTCCGGGCCCCCCTTTAGAGGGTTTGGTGAAGTCGGGCCTCCTTTAGGGTTAGGTAGAGGGCGGGCCCCTTTAGTTTTAGGCAGCGCCAGGGACCCCCCTTTTGTATAGGCACCCCAGGGACCCCCCTTTTGTGATAGGCAGCGCAGGGGGCCCCTTTTGGATAGGCAGCCCGGGCCCCCTTTTTGAGATAGGCAGGCCAGGGGCCCCCTTTAGAGTGGCAGCGCCAGGGACCCCCCTTTTGAGATGGGGAGGCCCGGGGCCCCCTTTGAGTGGGGACGCCCCCGGACCCCCTTTAGTGTAAAATAGTGCCCGGGACCCTTTTAGTGTAAGTATCCGGGACCCCCTTTAGAGATAGGGAAACAGGGCCCCCCTTTGTGTGGGGAGCGCCCGGGGCCCCCTTTAGTGATAGGCGCGCCAGGGACCCCCCTTTTATAGGCAGCGCCAGGGGCCCCCCCTTTTGATGCAGCGCCAGGGCCCCCCTTTAGTGATAGGCAGGCCCAAAGGGCCCCCTTTAGTATAGGCAGGCCAGGACCCCCTTTTGTGATAGGCAGCGCCCGGGACCCCCTTTAGTGAAGGGAGTCGGGCCCCCCTTTTTGATAGGCAGTCAGGGGCCCCCTTTTTGAAGGCAGTCAGGGACCCCCCCTTTGTGATAGGCAACCCCGGGACCCCCTTTAGTATAGGCAACCAGGACCCCCTTTGTTAGGCAGTCGGGCCCCTTTAGTGATAGGGAGGCAGGGCCCCCCCTTTGGATAGGCAGCCCCGGGCCCCTTTAGTGATAGGGAGCAGGGACCCCCTTTAGTGATAGGGAGTCGGGCCCCCCTTTTGTGATAGGCCCCAGGGGCCCCCTTTTGTGTAGGCAGCAGGGCCCCCTTTAGTGTAGGATCGGCCCCCTTTAGTGATAGGGGAGTCAGGACCCCCTTTAGTGATAGGCAGTCGGCCCCCTTTTGTGATAGGCATCCCGGGGCCCCCTTTGTGTTGGGAGTCAGGGCCCCCTTTTTGTGATAGGCAGTCCAGGGGCCCCCTTTAGTGATAGGCTTCAGGGGCCCCCTTTAGTGTAGGCCCGGGCCCGGGAACCCCCTTTTGTGATAGGCAGTGCCCGGGGCCCCCTTTTGGATAGGCAGTCAGGACCCCCCTTTGTGATAGCCGCAGGGGGCCCCCTTTAGTGATAGGCAGGCCCGGGACCCCCTTTATGATAGGGCAGTCCGGGACCCCCCCTTTTGTGATAACGCGGACCCCCCTTGTGATAGGCAGCGCCAGGGACCCCTTTTTGATAGGAGGCCGGGGCCCCTTTGTGATAGGCAGTGCCCGGGACCCCCTTTTTTGAAGGCATCAGGACCCCTTTTGTGATAGGGAGTCAGGGCCCCCTTTTTGTGAAGCAGCACAGGGACCCCCCTTTTTTTTAGGCAGCGCCAGGGACCCCTTTAGTGAAGGCCGGGCCCCCCAAAGGGGGACCCCCCCTTTTTGGATAGGCAGCGCCAGTGACCCCCTTTAGTGATGGCAGTCGGGCCCCCCTTTGTATAGCAGCGCCGGGACCCCCCCCTTTGAGATAGGCAGTCGGGCCCCCCAGTATATTAAAAAAAAAAAACAAACATTACCTGGCCCCGGTCCTGCCGCTCCGAGCTCCGCCCGGGTTGCTGCACTGCATAGGCGGGCGGGGGGGGAAATGACGTCACCGCCCCTACGTCGCAGTAGGGCCCCCGCCTGGGAGGCTGAAGGCAGCGTCTTCAAACCTGCCCGGGCCCAACAGCGGAGGCACGCTAGTGGCCTGTGCTCCCCTGACACCGCGGCCCACCCGGGGGGTGGGGGGGGGGAATTAGTCCCCACTCCGGCGGTTCTGGCGCTCGGGGCAGGGCCCGGGCTGCGAGACAAAGCGCGGCCCGGGCCCCCCGGGGCGACGGGACTGCCTCCGGGGGCCCCCCGCAACTCGGGGGGGGGCCCCCAAATGTGGGCCCCGGCGGAGCCCCGGTTCGGCGGGCCCGCCGGGCCCCGCTCCGCTGTGAGGAATAAGGGGGCCCGCTTGCCGCGGGCCCCCTCATTCCACCGGGCCCCATACGGGAGTACCGGTTGTACCCCCTGTATGGCGGCCCTGACCACTGCTGGCGAGTGGGTAGGAGATCCCCCTTGTTGCTGCAGAAACTGAAAACTACTCTCAACAACCAGCTCTGAGGGAACACTTATAACTGTGTAACACTGCAGCCCCTATCCTCTACTTCACACTGTTTGGCTGATGACTCAGCTACACATCTCTCACTGCTAGACAGTTAACCCCTTCCGGGTCTACATAAATACAATGCACACAGATGTATGTATGTATCTATGTATCTATGTATCTATCTATCTATTTATCTGCACACACATATATACATTCCATATCTACATCTTCATCATACATTTGTTTTATCAGTTAGTTAAACTTGGAACCCAATCGCCTCCTGGGGATTAGGAAACTCTCTTACTAGAATGAATCCCAGCATCTGCATATCACAAGGTATTATGGGAAAGGAGCTGAGAAGGTCAAGCGCCCTCTGTTGGATGTAACAAATCCTCAATTTGCTTTTGACCCACTAGGTCTTTGGAAAGCAAAAAGGGATATTTAGCCAAGCCAGCATCACCCATCTGTATACAGCCGTTTCGGGGTTTTGCTCCTCGTCAGAACAGAGCAGAGCGATGCTGGCTAGGCTGAGTGGGAGGCAATGAGTGACTCAGAAAGGGGAATATCTCTCCTTAGGGACAGTGCCTATATAGGCCTGTGGAGATTCGAAATTGCCTTTTGCACTCCACGAAGCATCTGCAAATTTGCCTTTGACCTACTGGGTCTTTGGAAAGCAAGTGGGTCAAAAGCAAATTGAGGATTTGTTACATCCAACAGAGGGCGCTTGCGCTTCTCAGCTCCTTGCCCATAATGCCTTGTGATATGCAGATGCTTCGTGGAGTGCAAAAGGCAATTTGGAATCTCCACACACCTATATAGGTGCTTTCCCTAAGGAGAGATCTTCCCTTTCTGAGGCACTCATTGCCGCCCACTCAGCCTAGCCAGTATCGCTCTGCTCTGTACTGACGAGGGGCAAAAACCCGAACCGGCTGTATACAGATGGGTGATGCTGGCTTGGCTAATATCCCTTTTTGCTTTCCAAAGACCCAGTGGGTCAAAAGCTAATTTTGACCCAGGGGAGTGCAAAAGGCAATTTCAAATCTCCACACACCTATACAGGTGCTCTCCCTAAGGAGAGATCTTCCCTCCTAGAATGAATCCCTTAATATCATGTTGTCAGTTAGCACTTTATATTAGATTAAAGTCCTAGGCAAGATAATTACTTCCTTATTTTAGATAATTCAGAATATTACATAATCTGATGATACAAAAGCAGTTCATTGTGTGGACCCCTCTGAACGCCCTCCTAGGGGACCAATCACCCTTTGACATTCCAGCATCCCACCCCTGGCTGACATGTTCCTCAACAAGTTATCGTCTGTTTGCAATGTACAGACAGACAACCTCTGTAACCTGCTTGGCAGAGAGCAGCGTAATTATGAAGTGGCAGGAAGCTATTCTGGGCTGCACAGCTCAGGACTGTTGCTCTCCTAAATGTCACACGCGTCCAGCTGCAGAATGACTAACCAATTCCCTCCGCTGAATAGTGATGAAACCCTGTACTGTTAATGAAATGAATAAAAGCTGGACTTCTCCCCTTCAATCATCACTGTTCCTATAACAGCTCAGAAACTCCCGGTGATCTTGAAGGCAGTTCGTAGACTATATCTGAGCAGCGTCCTAATAGCTATTGTCTAGTTTTATATTTTTGGAGTCAAGACTGCCCGCAAGTCACCCTGAAACAGCATTACCAGAATTAGAAAAAATTGCAGTAAATTAGTGACTCACTCTTATGTGTACTTCAATTGTCACAACATTTTTTTTAAAAAGTACCTTCGAGCTCTACAAAATAGGAGCCCAGGAGACCGACAGGAGAGCATGCAATGGACTGGTGGTCCGACTGGTGATTACACAACATGGCTGCCATATTCATCAAAATTTGTGGATGAAACAAAATTAAAGTCCTTCTGTAAATACACAACTTAATGGGGTTGTCTGGGTCTTTTCTTTATATTAACTAACCTCAGTCTGGGCTACAGTGTATTTAATTACTTTATTGTCTGTTTGTTATGGGTCTGTTTAGTGCGTGTTTTATGTGTTCATTCATACTATTATTGACATGTATGGCAGTACTCGTGCTCATACCTCACAACTTTTAGAGATTGCAAAGGTGGACACATCAGGCTACACCTCTAACCACGCCCAAACACATACATGCCAGCTTTTTAGATAGCCAAAAAGGGACACATTTTCAGGATTGCATTGTATCCAGTGATGAAATATTAAGCAAGTTGTAATCTAATATATAGCTAGGAAGCAATCAGATACTTTTTGAAGAGAACCTGTCACATAATTTTTGCCCCCCTTGCTGAGGACAGCACAAGCTAGTGTCAGACCTGCCGTTTCCAGCGCTGTGTCCCTTATTCTGTAAGATGCTGGAGTTTTAGAGTATTTAGTGCTCAAATCTGTAGTTTTCAGCCATAAAAGATTCATATCAAGAGTCATTTTTTTCATACTCCACCAACCTGAGGCTAGCCTTTGGTGGGCGGGGCTAACACCTGCTCATGAATAGGATTTCAGCATTAAATGCTCTTAAACTACAGCATCTTACAGAATAAGGGACACAGCACTGGAAACAGCAGGTCTGTCACTAGCTTGTGCTGTCCTCAGCAAGGGGGGCAAAATCTATGTGACAGGATCTCTTTAAAGCAAGATAGTCAGTTTATAGATGCAAATCTCTTTCCCAAATGAAAAAGAGGGAAATTTATAGAGTTAAGAGGGACAAGGGTTAAAAATGGGGTCTGTCCCTCCAAAATAGGGACACTTGGGAGGTATGCTAGCGCTAGTCAGCAGCCCTTCCTGAACACAGGGTCACTGTACAGAGTAGTGTGACACAGCATTTGGGGAGGCTAGCGAGTGGCTATACTATTGCCTTGGGCGCACTAGTCAGCAGGCTCTTCTATAGTGTGTGCAGTAGTAAGGGATGACATCATCCTCTCCTGCCATACACATAACAGCATTAACAAACATATAAAACACACACATCACTAAAGTAAATACATTCTAGCCTATAATAAGCCTAATTAATTACTAAAATAATGACCCAGACAAGAAAAAAACAAGTACATTAACAATTAACTAAACGAGTGACAGAATGGTACAGCGGAACAAGAGGGAACTTGCCCGTGTGGGCTTACAATCAACGAGGGAAAAGAAGGAGACATCAAGTAAGGATGAAAGCTTCTTATATGGTTATGTAATGGCAAAACGGTCATTGCTGGTTGTAGGCGTTTCTTAAGACAGAAGTTTCCAGTTTACTTTTTTAAAAGGTTTTCAAAGGTGGAAGAGAGTCACGTTTTGGAGTGCGGCGTTTTTAATAATGTGATGGGATGTAATGGAGATATCTTGGAAAGAGGTTGTGTGAGGAGCAGACAAGAAGAGTAAAAAAATAAGGGGTTTTGTGGGGATTGGAGATTATGAGCCACATGTATGAAAACTGTCTGGGTCTAAAATTCACTTTGTTGCCCATAGCAACCAATCAGAGCGCCCCTCTCATTATTCCAGAGCACTATATGAAATTAGAGGGGCATTCTGATTGGTTGCTATGGGCAACAAAGTGAATTTTAGACCTAGACAGTTTTCGTACATGTGGCCCTATGTGTGAAAAGGTTTCTGCTAAAGGCGCCAGCCCTCTGGTAGAAGATAGAACATGTTCCATCTTCCACCAGACTCCTGTCGGATTCCTAAAGCCTCAATGTACGGGACCAACTGGAATCCAAAATCCGACCGCGCTTTTTCACGCAAACCCGTGGCAAAAACGGGGGTGCGCTGAAGTTAAAGTACTGTTGGATTTCCAATGGTATCTCAACCTAAGCTGTGTAGACATAGCCCTAGGCAGAGATGTCACTCTGAAATAAATGGGCAATAGCCACAAAGTGAAGAGATTAGAAGAGGGGAAATAAAAAAAAAAAAGAAAGGAAATGAGGGGCATAAGAGGGTTTAGATGGACGGCCACAGAGAATTATATTGCAATAGTCTAGCACATTCTTTTGCTATAGGTCTGGTGGCACATTCTTTTTATTTCCATTTTTAAAAAGCATGGTCAGCTGCTATTTTTAATAAAAAAAGATTTTTCCCCCAAAAAAAAAGAGTGGGGTACCTGTATTTATTTTACAATAAGTGTCACATAGCAGTCAGTGACATATGCAGCTGTTTGGCATTCACTTACATACTTTGAGGCTGTACAGTCAGGGTATACATCTGGAGACTTTCATTCTTTGAATATCTCAATAGAGGAGATCAGAGACCCAAATCTATCCATCTGCCATTGGAAATTATGCTTCAAGGAGTCTGTAGAATGCCCTGTGTAGCCTTTAAACAGTTCGCATAGTTTATGGTTATTTTATTATTATGGGTTTGATTCATAACCTACAAAGGACATGGAGACTGGGACTGTTACTGTCTAAAACTCTTGTAGGCAGCAGGAATACTTCTGGGGTTTCAGTCTCGCCACCTTTCGCGACAGAACCCCATATAACTCATTGGGTCTACAAGTCACCACCAGAGTCCATTGTAAGACAAATCCAGCACTGCCATCATAGTTCCGGATACATATAGGAAACCATGATGGCAGTGTGAACAGAGCCTTTATGGTGGACGGCGTTTTTAATGGGCTTGTTGATAGAGCACTTATGATTTACTTTCCATGCAGATGTTTGGCACCTATGAATTACTCTTTGTGTAAGAGATCCAATAAAAGCTAAATCATTTTTCTTTGACTTTTAAAAACTATCCCACACCATCTACTGAAATTAAAAAAAAAAACGCTACTTACCTCTCCTGTTGCCAACATTCCCTTTCTGCTGAAGCTCCAGTGTCCCTCACCAATAACTTCCTGTTCACGGCTCACATGGCTGTGAGCCAATCACTGGCCTCAGTGGTCATGTGCTTGCATGTATAGCACGTGACTATTGATCCGTGGCCACTGAGGGCCAATGATCAGCTCACGTGAGCCATGAACAGGACATGATACATAAGCACACCGGCCAGCGGTGCTTGGATGATGCCAATGGGAGAGGTAAGAACTGGTTAGTACTTCATTTTATATCAATAAGGGGCAATAAGTAAGTTTTTAAAATAAGTGGAAAACTCCTTTAAGTTTTAGGAGTATAATATATAGAGAATTGTATTTGATTCCTAAATCTATTGTATGAACTGCACTTGGCATAATGCAGCATATCAGTTTTTTGGATTCGGTCAGTTCACCACATTTTTGTGCTATGACGCACAAAATTAAAAAAGGTCAAATACATCTCCAATCCCAATTTACATCATAACATTTGGCTTCAATTAAACATCTTTACAAAATTCTGATCATGCAGTGACGTCTGTATAATAAAAGATTCTTCTATTTTGCATGTCATGTCCAAAGCACATCCAAGACCATACATAAAACAGCTGAGCAACAAGGTCTACATTCATTTTAGACAATGCGAAATCAGGATCCCAAATATCAGTCAACAAATCCTCTAGTGGTGTGTACACTAGAAAGGAAGCACTGTCACTTTAAATATACAGAGGAAAAATACATGTTCCTGAACCCTAAAGTAATGTAATGTACATAACTGCATATAGACTTTACAGAGTAACACTATCCTACAGTATGTGATACTTATAACAAGCACAAGTCGAGAACAATCACACCATGTCTAAGAGCGAACTTCATACATATTACAACTAAGCAAAGCCAACATAACACACCCAAGATCCTGTATCACTTCTGTATTCCCACTTACAATGT
Source organism: Phyllomedusa bahiana (assembly GCA_025379985.1). Classification (NCBI taxonomy): domain Eukaryota; kingdom Metazoa; phylum Chordata; class Amphibia; order Anura; family Hylidae; genus Phyllomedusa; species Phyllomedusa bahiana. The sequence continues at coordinate 88,055 of JAODAL010003115.1, forward strand.
TATATAGTCTCAATGAGATGACAAAACAACATTGACATATTACACATGATTGCAGTATGTTGCAATTTTTTCTGAAAGTAATTTTATCATTTTACACTTGTTAAACGTATGTAGAGATCCTAGGAGAGCGGTGTCGTTTAAAGCTCCAGGCCCTCTATACAAAAGCTATAGCTAACCTATACCTACCAACCTATGAGGGGCGTTAATGACAGACTGGATGTTGTGGTAACCAGTGGAGTTGATTCTCGGGGGGCCACCAGTAGAGTTGATCGGGGGGGCCCACCTAGAGTGTTCTCGGGGGGGCCCCCAGTAGAGTTGATTCTCGGGGGGGCCACCAGTAGAGTTGATTTCGGGGGGGGCACCAGTAGAGTTGATTCTCGGGGGGGGCCACCAGTATAGTGATCCTGGACTGTGGGCCAACCAGTATGAGTTGATTCTCGGGGGGGCCCACCAGTAGAGTTGATTCTCGGGGGGCCCACCAGTAGAGTTGATTCTCGGGGGGGCCCACCAGTAGAGTTGATTCTCGGGGGGGCCCACCAGTAGAGTTGATTCTCGGGGGGGCCCACCAGTAGAGTTGATTCTCGGGGGGGGCCCACCAGTAGAGTTGATTCTCGGGGGGGCCCACCAGTAGAGTTGATTCTGGGGGGGCCCACCAGTAGAGTTGATTCTCGGGGGGCCACCAGTAGAGTTGATTCTCGGGGGCCCACCAGTAGAGTTGATTCTCGGGGGCCCACCAGTAGAGTTGATTCTCGGGGGGCCCACCAGTAGAGTTTATTCTCGGGGGCCCACCAATAGAGTTGATTCTTGGGGGCCCACCAGTCGAGTTGATTCATGTTAATATCCTTGTGTAATCTGACTGCCATTCATGTGAATGGGTAGTCCATCCTGTGTTTCAATCTGTGAACTACAGCGTTGATTTTCCACGCCATGGATTTTAAACCCATGGTGCAGGAAAAAAAAAAACGGACATTGACATTTCCATTCTTTGAAGCAGATCCTGCTCGAATTCTGCTTTGGCAGGCATGACATGGGTTAGTCCTACTAATATGGGGCTAACCCACATCCAAACGTGGGACAAAAACTGCTTCTGCAAAAAATGAAATCTTCGGAGAAAAATTAGGTATTGAATTTCTGCTGTAGATTATACAGTGGATTTTTCCAATAGAAACAAAAAAAAAAAAAAAAAAAAAAAGACATGCGAAAATACCCTTTGTTCTTGCAAACCAACAAGTAGGGATGAGGTGACCTTGGAAACCTTTGCAGATATATTAATACCAGCAGATCCCTGATCACACTAAGGATCAATGGTTTTCTAGTGCTGCAAATTTCTAATTTTACCATTTCTCAATATAAAAATGTTCCCTGTATGGACAACTAAAACAGATTTACATCACATGAGTATTTTATATGGAAAAGACTATAGCCTTACAGTACATCTACTACAGGCTGTCAGCTACTATCTAGACCTCAAACAGAACAGTTAGACATGAAAGACGGCTTGGGCTCTCTTCGTCTGGAAACCTTATAAGCTACAGCCATTGTTTTTCATGGACTCGGCCTGATAACTGCTTCTGTTTTCCCATTTGCTATTTGTCCAGGGACAACACTGTTGACAGGAAAATCATTTAGGAAAAAACACCCAATGAAAACCACAAGGATAGTATGAGCAAGAGACATTCCAACACTTCTAATGGCAGTCGCTCTACAGCGCAGCTTGGAGAACAAAAGCGGGCACAATCTAAACCATTCATTTGTATATGCTATATACTGACAGCTGAGCAGGACAAGTTGTGTAGATAATACATCCCACACTAAGCTAAATATTAGGAAGAGATTAGCTTTGAAGTTAGAAAGAGGTACTGAAAAAGCAATGAATGCATTGAGCTTCCTTCTAGCGACTGAGATTTGAAGTGAATCAACGGGACAAAGTCACTTTAATCATAAATATTTGTGAGGGGGCTGCACACAAAATGCTGGACACGGCAGAAATAAACTTTACTTCACAATGAAACACAACACTGATAGTACTGTTACTTTAAGTGGTACTCAGGGCTTAAAGGGGTTGTCTCGCTACAAAGAATAGCTTTCAAATTGTAGGGAAACACCCAAAATGAAAGACATTGTCCAATATATTGCATTGGTTTCCCTCCCGTTTTCCCTTCCCAAAGAGATACAAGTGAATTTATTACCTCCATGGCTATTTCAGTTCCCTCAGTAACCGACCTGTAAACAAATCTCCCCGGGCTGTTTGTTCAATGAGATAACAGAGAGTGAGTCATCACACAGGTCAGCAGTGTCAGTCAGTGTCCTGTGCTGCCAGACAGTAAGGCCATGTTCACACGGCTTAAAATGGCCGTATTTCGGTCCGTAATTACGCGCCGAAGTGCGCCAATTACGGGCCGAAAACGGCCCATTCATTAGGGTAATTCACAGTTCTCATAGAAACTATGGAATTACGTCCCCCCTTTTCCCCGCCCCGGCGAATCCGCCGGGCGGGGGGAGATAATTCACCTGTCACTTTCTAGCGGCGTATACGCCCGCTAGCAGTGATAGTCAATGGGCCGGCAAGGTCCGCCCCCTGCTATACTCCCCCGCTCCCGCCCCGCCCCCGTCCACATGGCGTAATTGCGGGGCGAAATTACGTCCCGCAATTAAGCCTTGTGAACATAGCCTAAAAAGCTTGATTTATCTCAAGTAAACAGCTCTGTAATTAGGGCTTTTGTTTTGGGGATCAGATAAGAAGTCCTTCGATAGTTTGAGAAGCTAATCTAATCTAATTAGCATCAAAAAGCAGGGAGCTTATGCTGTACAAGCACGGAGTTTATGCAAATTAGTCTGAACCAGGAAGTGACAGAGAATTTCTTTCATGCATTCTTTGAAACCCTGTGGGGAGACAACTCCTTTAATGATTACAGTCAGGACTATGACAGGGTATGGTGCACTAGGCAAATAAGGCATATAGCTCCCCCCAATGGAAAATTCAGCCCACTCCATACCTTCTTGCGCCTCCCTTTCTTCCTAGGCGCCCCTTAATCAGTAGCCTATCTTCACCTACCAGTCGTCCCGGCCCTAGTTACAGTCTTCTAAAAGACACTGTCTCACTACAATTATTAGCTTTCAACATGTAGGGACCGGCAACTGAACACTTTTTCTAAATATATTGGTCTTTCGATATTGCCTTAATCATGAGATGAGAGATTTCATCTGCTCTGAGTGCACACCAGTGACTCTAGGTTACCGTCCATATCTCCATTCCTGATTAGACAGAGAGCAGGGAGTGACAGACTCATTATTTCTAACAAGATTTTTGTTTACAGGCAAGCAATTGTTTTCACTCCTTAGAGCACTTGTAGCTTTGTTTACTGAAGATTAAATCTCCTTCATTTACATCTTTCTAATGTCTCAGACAGTTATAGTGGAGCTAATACGCTAATAACCGCTACAGAACCACGCACAGCCTGGTGAGGCACAGTGAGTAAAAAGGTGCCTGTGACACAGAATGGTGAAAAATAACCCTTTAACCCTTTCACGACCCTGGGCGTATGAGTACGTCCCAGGGCCGCTCAGTGGCTTTGCAGGGGGATCGCTCCGCGACCCCTTGCACAGCCGCCGGGTGTTAGCGGCTGATCGCAGCTAACACCCGGCAGTAACAGCGCTGGCGGGTGGCTCCGCCCGCTGGCGCTGTTTAACCCATCAGACACCGCGGCAAAGATGGCCGCGGCATCTGAATGAACGCCGATCGGTGCCGCGCACGACGACCGGGCATGGTGGTGGGGAGCCTTGTGAAGGGTCCCGTCACTTACCCTGGCCGGTTTGCCCCACTTCCGTCCGCAGACAGGAAGTGGGGAAACCGCCATCTTTGTACACCCTAATGCATTGACTATGCAATGCATTAGGTTGTATTAACAATCGCGCCCCCTAGTGGTCAAGCACCATAGGGGGAATAAATGTTACAGTAAAAAAAAAAAAAAAAAAAAAAGTTAAGTTTTAAAGTACAAAAAAAGTGTATTAAAAGTTCAAATCACCCCCTTTCCCCATCTTACAAATAAAATTATTAAAATAATAAAAAAGTTACACATATTTGATATCGCCGCGCCCGAAAAAGTCCGATCTATAAAAATATAACATCATTTATCCCATACGCTGAACACAGTAGAAGAAAAAAAAATCCAAAACGCCAAATTGTGTTTTTTGGTCGTTTTATGTCACCCAAAAAATGGAATAAAAATGATCAAAAAAGTCGCATGCATTCCAAACTGCTAGCGATAAAAATTACACTTCAGCCCACAAAAAATGCACCCTCACTGATGTCCGTAGGTGTTAGTACAAAAAAGTTATTGGTCGCACAAACTGGCGTAGCGGCGCAAATGTCAAAAATAGAAAATGTTTGGAATTTTTTTACGGTACCAAAACATATGGAAACCCTACATGTTTGGTATTGCCTGATGCATAACAACCTGCAGAATACAGATAACACATTATATTTACCGAAGATTGAACGCCATAAAAGCAAATCACCCAGAAACATGGCGAAAATACGTTTTTTTTTTCACAATTTGTCCCACTTGGAATTTTTTTTTGCGGTTTCCCAGTATATTCTATAGTATAGTGAATAACACCATTAGAAAGTACATCTTGTCCTGCAAAATAAAAGCCGTAATGTGTAGGTGGAAAAATAAAAAAGTTATGGCTTTCAGAAGGCGAGGAGGGAAAAACGAACGTGTCACAAAAAAAACACGCCGGGTCCTGAAGGGGTTAAAGAGTGGTGATACACTTGATGCTTACTGTTAGGGTATGTATGCATGCAGTTATATACCAAGACTCAGTGGTATAATTTCACCGTTAATCTTCCTTTATTGCATAAAAAACATCGCCATACTATTTTAGTTTTTAGGCTTCTGTTATACAAAAAGTTACTAACGTAACAATAGTAGTGTGTCACAAAACTAGCAGGCATTACCTTAGACAAGCGCTCTGCAAGGCGTCAGATAGATAGGAGTAACTTAGACAACCGGGCCGGACGCCGCAAGTGTGCCCGGTTGTCTAAGTTACTCCTATCTATCTGACGCCTTGCAGAGCGCTTGTCTAAGGTAATGCCTGCTAGTTTTGTGACACACTACTATTGTTACGGTAGTAACTTTTTGTATAACAGAAGCCTAAAAACTAAAATAGTATGGTGATGTTTTTTATGCAATAAAGGAAGATTAATGGTGAAATTATACCACTGAGTCTTGGCATATAACTGCATGCATACATATGGACTTTGGGAAAAGTGGGGAGCTCTTTCCTATTACAAGACTCATATCTGTGTGTTCACATTCCTACGGAATAGCGGTAATTCTTTGATTACTGTTAGGGTATGTTCACATGGCGTATGGGGGTACCTACTGTATGTGCCGCAATACGCCGGGTGTTTTGGAAGCACGTGCTGATCAGCACGTACTTACAAAGCATACACATGTAATGTTCGTGGCGCTGTTAATTATTTCCGCCACGAACAATTAACATGTCACTTCTCTTACCGGGCGTACGATACGATCATATTGTACACCCAGGGAGCCAAGGCGTAATTCATAGTTCTCTATGAGATCTATGAATTACCGTAATTGCAGTGCACATTTCGCCACGTATAAAGCACAAATATACAGAGAAATGCGCGCCACAATTACGCCATATGAACATACCCTTAGTGTTTTGCCGGAGATTGTGAGAAAATTGGACAGCTTGCCAGTCATACTGGAAAAAAAGAAGCTCATCAACGAACATCTGGCCCAACACTAGTTACCCTCATATAAGTTGGGGGAATATGCTTGAAAAGTAGAACAGTTGTAAAACTATTTGCAGACTTGCTGGGGCCTGGAGGCCCATGTGCCACAATACATATCCTCTAGAAGGTCAGGTGATGCCCAGGATGACTGATGGAGCTTTCTCTGCCACTGTGGGTCTACAGAAGTCTATACCCCACTAAGCCCACACTGTGAGAATGCAGAGCTGCCTCGGCCACTTGAATGCAAATACCTAGGCAATTCTGAGACTACTGCCACTAAAACAGGAATTACCTTCTCTCCAGATACACTATAAACACTTGTGCTTACCTGAAGAGTGAGGTTCCTGACCACTATATGGCCTTTACAACTCTAATCCTGGTTCAGCAATTGACTTACCACCGCTTAACGAGTACCCCGGTAGCTTTAATTTGTACATCTGCACACACTTTAGCTGGTGAGGAACTTTGCATTTTTAAACTCTTGTTGCTTTTTGCATCATTCGCAATGCAAGAGGAAGACTACTACAAACTCCAGTTTCTCACTTGCTTGCTCATTGTTGTCACATCTCCTTTTTTCTCTAATTCAGCACACATTCTCACACCATAAATGAGCCACAAAATGATGGCCTCCAAATACAGTAACCAGACCTAGTCTGAGACTGAACTTTCCCAAGGGCTATAGTGATATGCAAAGATTGGCTCGCTTTCACAGACTCTCGGGCCCACCAGCCTTAGCAACTCTGTCCCTCATATTTAGAGGCATCCTCTGTCCCTCCATCTAGAGGCATCCTGCCCACATGTTTCACTATCCTGGACTCATGGAATCCATCACTTAGTCAGTCTAAGTCTTCAGTTGGCCTCTTTGCTATTATTGTCTTCCAGTGTATTCCTAAATGATTGCCTAGGCCTAGACATCCATTCTCATGCACAGCAGGTCTAAGACTCACCTAAAACACTGCTCTTAGATACCAAAAAACAATGCTGTATGGGCCTGCCTCAATCTCTCCTTAAGATGCTGCAGTGAAACGTATCTGACATGTAAACGTTCACCATAAAGTCAATGTTGTGCAAGAAAATAATGGTCCCATTGACTGAAATTTCCTTCTCCAGCAGGATGGCATCCAGAAATGCTTTCTCCAGTCTCCCTAACCAAACAGTAAAGGTAACACTGCTGTGACAATGGTTCACCTGCTCCTATTCTATCCATCAAGTTAGTGCCTGGACTCTAAGGGCATGTTCCCACTGCAAGGGTTTTCCGCCCGATGCTTTTTACGCCTGCGGGCCGCCCGAAAGACATTCAACATGCACATTCTTCCATCCGGTTTTCGGACGGAATATGTGCAAGTGAATGTGAAGGGGGAGGGCTTTTCTCCGCTCATCACACAGAAAAGCCATCCCCCCCGCGGCCGTGTGCGCGGCACAAAAACAGGACAAATACCGGTCAGATAAACCGACCGGTATTTGTCCATTGCCGTGTACACGGGCCCTATGGTGTAGACATCAACAAACGTTACAGGTCAATACAATAGCATAGCCTTTCCCAACATCACACATGCAAAACAGTAATAACTGTATACGACTTTATAGTATAGCTTATATACAGGGCCAGGTGCTGCAATTTACCCTCTTTTTTGTAAGTAGTATAAAATCTATATAGTTTATAGTTGCTTTATCTAGAAAATGAAGAGGAATTGAAACACAAAGTATGTAAGAACATTGAGTAACTTTAGTTCCTATGAAATCCATGCCACAAACACAACCTTGACAAGTGTGTCTATCAGAGGCGTAACTTCAAGCTCTTGGGCCCTGGTGTGAAAAGTGAAATGGGGCCCCCCAGTTACCATGCACCATTTACAATGCTGGTATCTTCTTATGTGGCAGAAGGGCTTTTGGGCCCCCTCAGGCTGCAGGGCCCGGTAGCGACTGCTACCGCTGCACCCCCTATAGCTACGCCCCTGGTGTCTATTCACAAAGTATCATAATGTATCAAACATCATCCTTGTCAACACTAAGGCTATGTTCATATGACTTATTTTGGGACGGATTTCAATTCATAATTCACGCCGTACTGTGCGAATTACAGGTGAAATAAGTCCCAGTCATTACGGTACTCCGCAGTTCTCATAGAGAACTATTGATGCCGTCTCCTCTCCCTTCTCGGACAATACGGCGAGCGGGGAGAGAAAGTGACATGTCAATTATCACGGCGGGATACGCGCCGTGGATAAGGTCTATGGGGCCGGCGAGTTGCAGCCCCCCGCCCCTACTGCCGACAACCCAAAATTTGTGGGCAAAACCCGGGCCCCCAAATTTTACGGCATGAATAAGCCGTGTGAACAAGCCAAAGGGGCCACATGTATAAAAAATGGTGGGTTTTAAAAATACATTTTGTTCCCCAATAGAAACCCAAATTTAAGGCGCCCCTTTTTAAAATTTCATGAGAGGGGCGCTCTTTTTGGTTGGGGCCTAGGGGCCAAAAAGTGATTTTTTAGACTAGAGGGGTTTTTCTTTACATGGGGCCCCAAAAAGTGCCCGTGTCCCAAATGGGCTGTATTACCTACATAAAAAAGATTCAAATTTTTGGACGGGACCACAGAAACAGCACCAATAACATTCTACAGGGCATTATTGTACCTCCGCATGTCTCGGATTTTATACAGAGGCATACAGTAGTTTTCTTATGATGGAGTCAGAGGAACGAATAGAAAAAAAACACACTGTGAAAGGCTCCATAAAAAGGGCTATTTTAAATAAGGAATTTTTTTTTTTTAAAAAAAGGGGGTACACCGCTCAAAATTTTTTGAAAATTTTGTTTTAAATTTTTTTTTCCCAGGGGACAAAAACTGAAGAAAAAAATAAAATATAAAGTAGTCATGTAAATTTGTAAAACAGTTTTTAAATTTTTTGGTTTTGGGTTGCCCCCCAAAATAACACACAGTCATCGATGCCTAAAACCAAAGGGATAAAAAAAGTGAGTAAAACCTTAAGGGGAAAAATGGAAAAATTGTCCCCAAATTTTTGCTATTTTCCCTCCACAGGGGAAATGTGACTCGTTAGTGATAAAAAGGGTCTGGGGTGGGGTTTGGGGAGTAAATGTGTTTAAATTTGGTGCTTCGCCTCATACAAATGGCCCCCTCATGGAAAAAGAAGTGTCTGAGGATCTAAAAAAATAAAAAAATTTAAATAAAAAAATTTTGTTGCCTACATAAAAAACAACCTAGGCTATAAGAAATTCCCAACAACCTGAAAACTAGCTGCAGCACAGTGGCCAAGAGCATACAGGGGTTTAAACAAAAACTGACCGACTCAAAAAAACAGTTGAGTGCAAAAGTTTGTGTCATATTAAAACGTTTTTTAAAAATTTTGGACAAATAAAGTGCTGCCACTTTTGCTGCGGGAAGGGAGAGTCAGCAGGTGATTTGCTCAGCCCTTTAAGCCACACACTGATCAAATTGGTCTGCATGGCTGTTGTCCTAAGAAAGCCTTTTTAAAGATGATCACAAGATACCCCCGAAAAATTTTTTTCCTGAAGAAAAAGATTAACCCCAATTTTCTGACATGGAAAGGGGTTCTCACAATTTAACATATGGGTACATCATGGGGATCTTATGGGCTCACAAGCGGAACCTGCAAGATCGAAGCATGATACCAGCTGTATACTACATGCGCTCCAGCCGTAGGTGATTAACCTCTTAGCTGCCACGATCTATCACATCACCCAAAAAAATAAGGGGGAGCTGGCCTTCCCCCGCTGAAAACCCCCGGGTGTTAGCTGCTATTAGCACTGCGATCCCGCTACAAAGTCCCTTGCTGGCATCAGGATGTACTCATACATCCAAAGTCAGTAAGGGGTTAAAGTGTCACATGTCAGATTTGAAAAATGGGGCTCTATCAGGAAGGCCAAAACTGGCTGCAGTGGTAAGGGGTTAAGGACATGTATTAGTGTAACCATGTCCTGGGATTGAGGGGGAAAAGTAAACTTTTTTGGTTCAGATGGTTCCAACGTGTGTTTGGCAAACCAAGTGAAGAGTAAAAAGGGGAAAAATTATGTCTTCCCTTTCAAGCATGATGGGGGGATTGCAGGGTTTTGGGGGCTGCATAAACTACAGTTCTTTGGGGGAACCAGGGAACCCAAAACATTGGGGCCTTTTTAAAAGCAAGCATGATCCCTTCATTTGTGGAAACGGGGCCACAGTGCCCTTTTCCCCAAGAGGGAATAACCTAAAACAAAACCTCCAAAAATGACCGTTTGCCTTGCAAAAAGAAATGAGGGAAAAGGGTGCTGTCCACCCAAAAGCATGCCCTCCAGACCGGGAACCCTATTGAGCATCTGGGGAGACATGGTCCAAGGGAAAGGGGCAAAAGGGTCTCTAACACCCACCAGCTCTTTATGTAGTCCTTTGGAGGAGGGAAGAGAAAAAAACATGGGGAAGCTCTAGTGAACCCCAAGCCCAAAGAGTTAAAGGAAAGGGCGGGAAAAAAAAAATTGGCACCCCACACAAAATTTTTACATTTTGGGGCACAATTTGTCCTTTTTCACTTAGGGTGTATTTCTTTTTTTGTTTCCCAGGGGTTTTTAGACATTGAGGGTTTGTGTTGAGTTTTTGTTGAGGGCACAACAAATTTACACTGTTCTACAAGCTGTACACTGACTACTTTACATCAAAATGTTGTCCCATGAGAAGATATAATACAATTAGAGATGGGCGAATCGATTCTAACAAAGGGGGAATTTCGTTTAATTTCGGGAAAAACTTGGGTTTCGGAACAAAGTCGAATTTTTGGGGTACTTGGGTGAACGAAGTGGGGCTTTTGATTGATAAAATGGCTGGAGCACATGGCGCTACAGGGGGCAAAGCACTCTGGGGGAAAAGGGCATAGCCTGCATGACATGTGCAGAGGTGAAGGGCCAATCAAGCCCCGGCGGGATTCGTGACGTCACCCCCACTTTTAAAAGGGTTGGGCGCGACCCCGGGGAGCTCAAAACCCCTCACTGTGTTCATCAGGGAAGGGCTGCCGCGGCTGATAGCTCTTCCCTGAAGAATTGATTTTTATAAAACTTTCTGGGGGGTGCCCTCACCCTTGTCTCAAGACGCCTCTTTAATTTTCTATTTCCAAATTTTTTTGGGGTATTGGATTTTAAAATTTCCCATGTGTGTCCACGGGCAGCTGCTTTTATACTTTCCCAATACCCAAGGGGGAAATTCAAAGGGCCAGTTCCTGTTGTTTTCTTTTTAAAAAACAGCGTTTTTACAATACAAATCCCAAATTCATTTTGGCTGCTAAATTTCCCAAATTGCGCAATTTACACCCGGGGGTTTAAATTTTTAACCCGTTGTTTGCTGGGGCGGGCCCCCAAAAAACCCCGTCTTTTTCAACCCAAAAAATAAAAATTTTTTTCCTGTAGCCAAATTCAAAGAAAAGGGTTAATTACAACTGTATCTCTTGTTGTGGGGGGTTAGAAAACATGCAATTGTAACACGCTAAAAAAGCTACTATTTTGTGGGGCTAAATTCTTGGCCAAATTTAAACACCCCGGGGGTTTTAATTTAAAAGCGTTTTTTTTTGCTGGGGGTTTGACCCCAAAAAAACCCGGCTTTTTAAACCCGCCAAAATATAAAAAATTTTTTCCTGAAACCTAAATCAAAGCGGGGGTTTTAATTTAACAACTGTATCTCTTTTTGTGTGGCGTAGAAAACACCCCAATTGTAACCGCTAAAAAGCTACCATTTTTTGCGGCTAATTCTTTGGGGCAATTTACATCTGGGGGTTAAATTTAAAGCGTTTTTTTTTGCGGGTGTCTGACAAAAAAAAACCGTTTTTTTTCAACCCCCAAAAAAAAATTACATTTTTCCTGTAGCCTAATTCACAAGCAAAGGTTAATTACAAACTGTTTTCTCTTTTTGGGTTTTGGAAAAGAAAACACGCAATTGAAACACCTACAAAGCTACTATTTTTGTGGGGTCAATTCTTTGGCGAAATTTTTACACCGGGGGTTTAAATTAAGCTTTTGTTTTGCGGGGGTGCGACAAAAATAAACCTTTCTTTTTAAAACGGAAAAAATACATACTTTTTCCTGTAGCCAAATTTCACAAAAAAAGGGTTTAATTTTACAACTGTATCTTTGTTGTGTGGCTTAGAAAACACGAAATTTGAAAACACGCTACAAAAGAAACTATTTTGTGCGGCTAAATTTTTTGGCGCAATTTACATCCAGGGGTTTTTTTAACCCGGTGTTTTGCGGTGTGTTTGGACAAAAATAAACCGTTTTTTTTCCCAACGCCAAAATATATACATTTTTCCTGTAGCCAAATTTCATGCCCGAAGGTTAATTAAGCCTTTTTTTTTTTTGTTTTTTTCCAAAAAAAAGAAAAAAACACACAGTTTTTTTTTAAACGACAATACAAGAAAATTTTTTCCCTTTGGCCATTTGTGGAGCGAAATTTTTTATCCAAGGGTTACCCCAAACTTTTTACTGGGTTTTATTTGGGGTCCCAAAAAAAGGGTGTAAAAATTTTTCATATAAGATACATCAAACAAAAAGTGTCTGTAAAATTTTTGAAAACAGTATGTCCCAAAAGAGAGGTGGCAGGTCTGCACCTGCGGTGGCAGTGGGACAAAAAAAATTCCCGGAACAGGCCCAGGTCCAGCACAGCAAGGGGACGTCGCAAAAAGGGGTCCCCTCCGGGGAGGCCCCCAACGCCGTTTTTGGGGGCATCTAGCGGCCGTGTGTTGTTCAGCAACCCAAGGGTTCTTGATTTGGGTTTACTAGGCATCCTCTTTCCCCCCAGATGACATCTGACAAAACCCCGCCCAAAAGTCGGTGGGAACCCCCAGACACAACCATTTTGGCATGGCCCGGGGCGGGTCAGCGGCCCTCACCTGTCCTCAACCCGCCTCTGTCCCAACCGGTTTTTCCCCCAGCCAGAGATCTACTACGTGGTTTTGGGCTCAGCGCCACTATATAGCGGGATGAAAAATTTGGGAGGGCAGTCAGCAGCTACTTTGGGGAGCGAAAGGAAAAAGGGGCCAATATCCCTGCTTCTTTTCAGTAGGGGGCAAAAGGGATAGATGGTTGGAGGTGGGATGGGGGGTCCCTGTTGTGGGGAGGTCAGCCTGGCTACCAAGACCGGTGATGAGGGGCACATTTGGGGATGAAACCAAAAAGAGATGATTAGCCGGGCCCCACTTGGGAGGGCCGGGGGAAAGGGAAGGGCTTCATCATCGTCAGGAAAAAAAAAAGAGGGCGTTTAGCTTTTCGCGTCAGGCCCGCAGCGCCCGCCACAAGTGGGTGTTTGGCCTTTAGGGCACAGGCTACAGCAGTGTGAGGTCGGGAGCCCAAACGGCCACGGGGGAAAAAACCCCCTTCCAGGTCCCAAAAAAGTAGCGGCAAAAGGGGCCCCAGAGAGGGGCGGCGGCAGTAGTTTACTCAGTGTTGGGGGGTTGGCGGGAAAAAACCGTTTTCTCCGGTGGGGGAGTTTTTTTTGGGTAAACACCGGGGGGAGCCGGAAAAATTTGGGTATAAGTAGAATCGGGGGGCAGAAAGTGAAACGTGGCCAGGGGCTAAAAGTTGGCACCACGGCCCTGCGTCAAAACTTTTCAGCGTCACCACCCCGGGGGCCTGGGAGAAACGTGGCTCAGAAAGGGGTGGTCCATCCGCCCCCGAGGGAACAGCAGCAGCGCCCATTTGGGATGATGCCATTTCGCCAAATCAAGGTCCACCACCTCGCAGAAGGAGTGTTTTTTCTTTGACATCTCCCCGGGCCAGATTTCTCCCGTCCTCGCTCTCATGGGGCCACAGTCCGTTCAGCGGGCGATTGCAAAAGGAAAAACAGTATGCATCCCCAAACCCTTTCCCAAGGTGCACCCGCTTTACCATGCTCCTGTCCAAGTTGTTGGTACTGCAGTCCCTCCCCTTTTAAAAAGGTGGACTCTGCACCCTTCAGAAACTAATGGCTTGTTTCCGGCCAAAATGGAGAAATTCCCAACCGTAATTTCTTTTTTTAAAAAATTTAGTACCCGCACTTCAAAAAATATGGGAGAAAAAAGGTGGGGGCATCCCCTTTTGGGTTATCGGGTTTTAACCAAGGGCCGGCAGCGCGGAAGTTGGGCTTTTAAAAACGGGCAGGGGCCCGTTCATGTTCCCCTTTTCGGCCCCGGGGGGAATGTGCTTCCAGCTCAGCACACCAAAACTTGGACAGGAGACGCCCTTTTTTTTCCCCCACGTTGTCAAACTGCGCACCTGCGCCAATTTTCCCGCCTCCCCCTCCTCCCCCCACCACCACCCATCTCAGCCTCCACAAGTAATGCTCCATCATACCACATGTGTAGGGGACAGCGGGTTTTAAAGCAGTTTACACCTGGCTTGCCTCGGCAACAAAGTCACACAGGGGGGGAACTTTCTCCCAGTTTATGCAGCAAGAAATCGGAAAGTGTGGCTTTTTCCCCCGCCAACTGCAAAACGGGAACCCCTGGTGGGCGGACATTTGGGGGGAAAAATGGTGTCCGCGGGTGGGACCGAGGAGGGTTTGGGCCCTGCGCCCTTTTCATGGCGCTGTGTTCAATCTGGTTTTTGAAAAAATTTTCCCGAAGTCCCTTTCCCCCGATTTCAAACATTCTGAAAAAGGCCGGGGAAAATGTGCATGACTTTAAACCATTTTGTAAAAAACCGGAAAAACCCTCCTCGGGAAATTTCAGCGGGGAGGAAAAGGCCTCCCCCAACACACCTGATATGCGTGTTTCCCCCTGTGGGAAATTTCCCCCTGCAATGGGTTGGGCCGGGCTGTAAAGAAAAAGGGGAAAAGGGCCAAATTTAAAGATTTTTTTTATGATCCAGGAGACGGAAATACTCCCCTGTGGGAAAATTTGATTTTTCAGCCAAATGGGAGCCTTTATGCTGACACCCCCGTTTGGGGGAGGCCCTTTTGAGGGGGCGACGTTAATTTTTCAAATCGCCAGGACTACGGCCATCGTTACCCCAAGGGGGAACCCGGGTTTTTCCAAGGAAAATTTGGGAAAGATGACCTTTGAAAAATAATCAGGCGTGGATCGGCCAGGATTTCCCCCACACCAATGCCCCCAGGGATCATTTTTGGGGCAAACTACCCGCCTCACCACTAAATTTTGGGTGCCGCCCCCCGCCTGAAAGCCACACATCTGCTGACAGTTTTTTCCATCTGGGCCCACCACCACTTTACCAGGGACCCGGTATTGCCACCCACCTCAAAAACTCTGGTTTATTGTGCCCTCTATGACCCCTTTCTGCTCTGCGTTGCTGTTCCGTGACATCCAAAAAGTGTCATTGTTTCCACTGGGCTGACCTCATGCTGTGCTGTGGCTGCTGCCATGTCCTCCAACCCCTGTGTCTTTTTGGGCCCCTTGCCGACCTCATGCTGCTGGGCCCCCGTGAAATCCCTCTCGTCATTGTGCCACTCTTTTGCTTCCCCCCTGTTTTGCCACCTCCCGAAAGGGCATTGTGCCCCTGCCTGACCTCAATGCTGGCTGTCGTGACCCCCACATGTATTTTTTTTTGTCACTTGGGGCCCCAAATTTCTGTTTTTGGGGCCCAGAAAAGTCCCTTTTTGCCACTTTGGGTGACCTCATGTGCGCCGACCCTGACCTCCGCTCTAGTCATTGTGCCACCCCTGTAGCCTTTTCCCTTTTGTTTTGGGGCCCCCTCCAGAAAAGCATTGTGCCCCGCCTGAAACCCCATGCTGCTGCCCCCGTGACCTCCGCTCTCAGTCAATTTTGCCCCCTCTGTTGGGTTCCTCCCGTTTTTGCCACCTCCCGAATGTCATTTTGCCCTCTTGACCCTTATTTCGTGCTGTGGGCTCCTGCCGGCCCTCCCCACTGTGTTTATTGGCCATGCCTGACCCATGCGCTGCCGCCCGTGACCTCCCTCTCAGTCATTGTGCCATTCTGTGGCTTCCTCCTTTTTGCCACCTCCAGATGTCATTGTGCCACGGGGCCTGATCTCATACTGCTGCCCCGGGACCTCCACACGGGTGATTGGGGCCCACCTGTGGCCAAATACTTTTTTGGGGCCGCCTCCAGAATGCTTTTGGCCACCCCCCTGCCCCTCATGCTGCTGCCGGCCGTGCCCCCTCCGCTCTCAGCCCCTTTGGGCCCCACTCTGTAGCTTCCCCCTTTGTTTTGCCACCCCCCAGAATGTCATTTCCACTGCCTGACCTCATGCTCCTGTGGCTAGCCCCGGGTCACCTCCACACCCCTGTCACTAATTTTGCCCCCTTTAGCTCCAGTTTTTTTTTTTCCATTTTCCGCTGGAAAATGTTTTATCATTCCTTCCCCTTTCCCCGGGCTTGATTTTTTTTGGTCAGTTTTGCCCCCCTTAAGTGCCCAGGGAATTTTTATAGTGAAGCGATTCAAAAAACGGGGGCCCGCCCATCTCGTGTCATACAAAAAACAAAAAACATTGTATAAGCCCAAAACCCAAGCTCCCTTTTGCATTTTTAAAGCATGGCAAAAACCCTTTCCCTAAGCACCCTGCAGGCTCTGGCACCTGAAAATACTGTTTTTTAACCGTTTTTCGTGCCAAAAGTAATTGGGAACAAAAACAAATTTTTTGCCCGGAAAATTCGCGAAGTGACCGAATCAAATTTTTTGAGAAATTCGCCCATCTCAAAATACAAAAATTTACAATAATGGAGGGGTTTTTCCCCTCTTTTTTTGTGAGAAACTGTATATATATACGTGCAAAAGCTCAAGGCGGGGGTAAAAAAATGCTACAAAGAAAAATGTTTTTAAAAACCCAAATTGTTAATAACGAGGAAAATTTTGTTTTAATTTACTAACACAAAAAAAAGAGAAATTTTAATCAATGTTTGGTGTAACCACCCTTTGTTTTTGGGAACCCCGGGAAAAGTGGGTGATATGGCCCTAAACAGAACCATGATGGGTCATAAATTGACGGGCCTGAAAATTACGGGAAAGAAAACCGAAAATCCGATAAAAAAACCAAAAGAAGTTCCCCAAAAATGTTTGGAACAACCTCCCTGCTGAGCTCCGTCAAATACTGTGTACAGGTACCTACGGGAAGGGGAAAACGGGTTTTAAAGGGGAGGCAAAAGGTGTTTTTACCCCCCAAATTTTAAAATTGGTTTTAGTTTTCCCTTTTTTTTAAATTCACTTTATTTTTTATCAATTAACAAAATGCAAACTATTAACTTCTAGTTATGAAATAATTCTTACGTTGCAAAAAATGTTTTTACACCACTGCCTAAAACTTTTGCACAAACGGGGTTCTAAAAAAATTTCTTCAAAATACAGAGCACCCTGTCCCCAAAACCCCTATTATGTGCGCGAGGCCTCACATCGATACTGGGCCCCCAATGCGAAAGTTCTATTTTTGGGATCTGTGAAATTTTAACATTTTTTTAATTGTCACTAGTGTGTCATGCTAAGTTTATTACACTTTTCATTGCTCAGACAAGTAGACACTGCTGCTTAATCTTATAGCAAACCCGGGGACAAAATAATAATTGTTCAAAACCATAAAAGGGCCCAAATTTTTTAAGTGGAAACAGCGCATAGACTTGCAAAGACCATTTTAACCCAAATTTTGTGAAACCCCAAGTAGCTTTTTTTTCACAAATTGTTCCAAAAATTGGGTGTTTTTCCCCCCCCCTTTCCCCCCACAGGGACCCCTTTAAATCAAGACACAACTTTTGGAACCAAAACACACTTTTTATAAAACAGATACTTTTGTTTCAGTGAACTTCACATGTCCATGAAAAACCCATGGCCCCAACCAAAAAGCAAAAAAATAAACGTTTCCCGGGGGCTTAGAGAAGCCAAATCCAATGGTAAACCTCTGTTGTTGGCTTGGCTTGCTCCTTGGGGGTTGTGTAGATAGAACTAGTTGACTGTGTTACCTATGACAACACCAGGGGCGTAGCTACAGGGGGTGCAGAGGTAGCAGCCGCTACCAGGCCCTGCAGTCTGAGGGGGCCCAAAAGCCCTTCTGCCACATAAGGAGATACCAGCATTGTAAGTGGAAACAGGGCAGCGGGGGGGCCCCAAATTTCACTTTTTGCACTAGGGCCCCAGAGCTTCAAGTTACCCTTGGGAAAAAACCCTTTTTTCTTTTGGCTCAGCATTGCGATTTTTTGGTTTTTTAGGGTACGTCATACCCCAAAGGGTTTGGATGCGGATTCAGCACGGAATCTGACTCAGTCCGAATCAGCGTCCAATCTGACTGCAATCCAATTTCTTTTTTTGCTACGGGTTTTTTCACAAACGCTTATTTTTTCCCCATTTTGGATTTTTTTTTTTTATTTCCAAATTTTGGAGGGGGAATTCAGCGCCTTACAATTTTAGTAAATAGGAGGGGTTTAAAATCCCTGTCGGATCCTCTTTTGAAATATGTGCTTACAGGCGTGGATTTTCCAATGCAGATTTAACGCTGTAATTTTCAGCGTCCAAAGCCATTGTGTTCTAAATACGGACAGTAAAAAAGTGTTATATGCAGATCTATTATTTACGTCAAATCCTTTGGAACCTGCAAAGCAGGGGTCAACCTGATTATTTACTTTAACGTCGTATGACCTTGGCTATCAGGATTGTTATTTTCGCTGCTATCACTTTAGTGACATCGTGGCCCATGTACTCACTGACCCGCTTTTACTTGGAAAATTCCAAGTGAACCTTTGGGCTTTTCAAAAGTCAAACTTACATATCTTCCCACTTAGTCTTGATAATTTCACCCTTTGCCATTTCTTATCACTACCTCCCATTCCCACCCTGCCCGGTGAAAGCCAAAACAATTTTTATTCTATTTTAAAAAATTTTCCCAAAACCCCACCTAGCTATCCATTCATTTATCCCCCTTCCCCATTTTATATTTCCAAGTTTTCGGAAAACCCCCACATATTTTAAAGACAACTTTAACTGGTTTTCCCCCCAGGTCTTTACTGGTTTCAACAGATTATTCTCAGATTCATAAAGTCTGAGAACAAACATTGGTCTCGAAATGGGCCAAAAAAGTTTTGAGTTTTCGGGCGTGGGAAATCAGGCTGCTCCACACTTGAAAGCGAAAATGGGCCCCAACAAACACATTAAAAACAACAGGTGTCCAAAAAAGGAGTGCTTTGCATGAAATAAGGCTAATACACAGAAGGCAGAAGACAGCATTGTCTATTTTGCCTGATATTTTTTTTTCTTAAGCTCATTACATTGATGATGCAAAAGACAAACTCCTTTCTTCGAATAACGATTGGAGAACAATTTACTATAAAGTCCACATCAGAGTTTGCAGTATAAACGTAACTGTAAGTATAAGGAGTCTACACTTGCAAAATGTATGGGCTATAACACCAATTAACAAAAGCCTTTCCAAACTTGAGGGAAAAACACAATGCACAACTGTAATTTTTTTGCCCTTTTGCTAAAGGGGAAAAGGACACCCCAAAGGGAGCAATACTGTAGCACTAGTGTCATTTTTTAAACTAGGGGAAACATGGTAAAATTGAGCTGTTAAAGGCCCACAGACAACATTAAATGCCATACTATGACAGATAGGAAATTGAAAGTCACAGGCTGGATTGTATGGTCCCATCATGTCAGTCATGCAGTTTGCATGAAAACTTACGTGACAAAATAATTTGACTGTTTGACTTGAATGCAAAGTTTCTTTGTGACGATATTGCATGCTTGTGTTTCCAAGCTTGCTCAGAATCTCGGAATGGGCTTAAAGGCGTAATAAAATTAAAAAATAAACGTCCAATTTAAAACCATTTTTTTTTTAAACCCCCCCCAAAACCCCCCCGGGGGTTAAACCTTTTTAAAAACCTTTAAAAAAAAAAACCCCCCCCCTTTTTCCCCTTTTAAACCCAATTTTTCCCCCCAACATTTTTAAGGAAATTTTTTTAAAAAAAAACCCCCCAAAAAAATTTTTTTTTTAAAAAATTTGGGGGCCCCCAAAACCCCCCAAATTTTGGTTTTTTTTTTTTTTAAAAAAAACCCCCCAAATAAAAAAAAAGGGTTTCCCAAAAAAAAAGGGGGGGAAAAAAAAAATTAAAAAAAAAAAAGGGTTTTCCCCAAGGGAAAAATTTTTTTTCCCCCCAAAAAAAAAAAATTTTTTCCTTAAAAAAAAATTTGGGGGGGTTTTTTAAAAAAAAGGGGGAAAAAGGGGTAAAAAAAGGGTTTTCCCCCCAAAAAAAAAGGGTTTGGGTCCCCCCAAAAAAACCCCCTTTTTAAAAAAAAAAAAGGGGGAAAAAAGGGGGGGAAAAACCAAAAAAAAATTTTTCCCCCGGGTTTTCCTTTAATTAAAGGAAAAAAAAAACCCCCCAAAAAAATTTTTTTCCCCAAAAAAATTAAAGGGAAGGGGGGGTTTTTTTCCCCCGAAAAAAAAAATTTTTTTTCCCCAAACTTGAATTTTTGGTTTTTTTTCCCCGTTTTTTTTTAAATTTTCCCAAACCCTTTTTGGGGTTTAAAAAACCCAAAAAAGTTTTTAAAAAACCAAATTTAAGGTTTAAAAGCCCCCCCCCCAAAAAAAAAAAAAGGGGGGGGCCCCCCCCCCCCAAAAAAAAAAATGGGGCCCCCCCCCAAGGGGGGGTTTTTAAACCCCCCTTTTTAAAAAAAAAAAAAAAATTTGAATTTAAGGGTTTTGGCCCCCCCCAACTTTTAAAATTAATTCCCCCCCCCAAAATTAAAAAAATTTCCCTTTTTTCCCCCAAAAAAAAAAAAAAAAGGGAAAAAAAAAAAGGGGTTTAAAAAAATTTTAAACCCCCCCAAAAAAAAATTTTTTTAAAAACCCCCCCCACAATGAGGCCCCCCCCCCCCCGGGGGCCCCTTTAAACCCCCCAAAACCCCAAAATTTTTCCCGGGCCCCCCCCCAAAAAACCCCGGGGTTTGTTTCCCCCCCCCCCCCCAAACCCCCCGGGGAAAAGGGTTTCCCCCCCCCGGTTTTTTTGGGCCCAAAGGGGAAAAACCTTAAAAAAAAAAAAACCCCCCCCTTTGGCCCCAACCCCCGGGGCCCCCCCCTTTTTTTGGGGGGAAAAGGGCCCTTTTTTTTTTTTTAAAACGGGGGTTTAAAAAATTTTTTTTCCCCCCCCCCAAAAAATTTTCCCCTCCAAAGGGGGAAAAAAACCCCCTTTTTTTTTTTCCCCCAAAAAAAAAGGGGGGTTTTCCCCCCCAAAACCCCCCAAAAACCCCCTTTTTTTCCCCCCAAAAAAAAAAAAAACCCCCCCCCAAATTCCCCCCCCTTTTTAATTTAAAAAAAAAACCCCCCAAAAAACCAAAAAAAAAGGGGGGGCCCGGGCCCCGGGGCCCCCCTCCCTTTGGGTTTTAACCCCCCCCCCCCAAAAAACGGTCCCCCCCCCCTTTTTAACCCTGGGGGGCCCCTTTTTGGTTTACCCCCCTGGGGCCCTTTTTTCCCCCTTTTTTTTTTGGGGGAAAAAAGGGGAAAAAAATTTTTGGGGCCCCCCCCCCCCCCTTTTTTTTTCCCCCCCCTTTGGGGGTTTTTTTAAAAAGGGTTTTTTTGGGGGGGGGAAACAGGGGGGGGGGAAAAAAAAAATTTTTTAAAAAAAAAAAAAAAAACCCCCTTTTTTAAAAAAAAAAAAAAAGGAAAATATCACCTGTTTAGTCCTGGCTGTAACTGCACGTAAACCCTTATTTTGTCTTCAGAGCCTTGGTTGAAACACTTGGGGAAACTTTTCCCCCTATATGGGTGGGGGGAAAATATAAATTTCCCGCAGAGATTGTATAAAACTGGTAAATTTTCTACTATATGTCATTATATAGGGGGTAATATAAAGTCCCGCAGAAACCCGTGTACAAATGGTAACTAAACCCCGTATGGGGCACTGTATAGCATAAATTTTTTTTTTAAAAAAACTTTTGGGTTTTTTTCGTTTTGGGGGAAAATAGGGTCCAACAAATTTTTTAAAGGGGGGAAAATTTTTTTGGTTTGGTGGTTAAAATTTTTGGGGGGGCTTTTGGGCCCCGGAATTTTTTTTTTTCCTTTAAAATTGGTTACCCAAAAATGAATTTTTTATTTAAAAACGGGGAAATGTTTGTGGTACTTGAGTAAAAATGGGAATTTAAATTTTTTTTGTATTAAAATAAAAATTTTTTAATTTCCTATTGGACTTTTCCCGTATGGGGGGAATAAGGAAAAATATTTTTTAAAATTCCCCAACCCCCAGTGGACCCTTTCCTTTTTTTTAAAAAAGGGTAACCTTTTTCAAATTCTTTTCTTTGGGGGGCCCTTTTGAATTAAAAACCCCTGAAAGGGACGAAGGGGTTTTTTTTTCCCCCTTGGGAAAGAAATGGGGACCCTAACCCGAAAATTTTGGGTCTATTTGAGAAAGGAAAGATAGCGTAGGACCCCCGACCGGAAAAATCACGGTTTAAATTTTTTTGGGTAGCTTTAAACATTTTTTTTTTATCAAAAACATGTAATAAAATTTCAAAGTTTTTTCATGAAAGATAAAGCATAAATTCTTCTTTAGGGATTTTCCCTGAATTGTACAGTTTGCCCTTTTTGGGAGTGGGTGCCCCTTTTTGGGAATGGTTTTTATATATATATAAAAAATAAAAAAATATATATTAATATATATAAAAAAAAAAAAAAAACAAACCGGGAAACCCCCGCCAGTGGCCCAGGTTTACATTGTGTTTTTTTTTTGAAATTTTTTTTTGCGAAACCATACGTTGTTTTTTTGGGATATATTGCTTTTAATCTATATAGGGGGGGAAGGGATGCCTCCTTTTTTATTTTCCCGCACCCCAAACCCCTTTTTAAAAGGTTATATAGTGCCAAACTTTGGGAAGGTTGTTTTTTTTTTTTATTTCTTTCTCTCGGGGTAATGAGAGGCTTTTGGACCCAAAAGGGGAAAGGGCCCGAATTTGGCTCAATTGAAGAGTAAAGATAGCTTTGGACCACCCAAACCCGAATTAAAGGTTTCCCTGGGTGGCCCTTTAAGCATTTTTTTATTTAAAAACATGTGAACTAAGAAACCAAAAGTTTTTTTCAGGGATCTCTACAAAAATGCATAAAATTTATTAAGGGAGGGTTTTTCCGGGTTTAAATTTTTTCAATTTTGGGCAGGGGGGGCACTTTTTTGGAGGGTTTGGGGGATTCCCCCAAAATTTTTTATAGGACCCAGGGGTTCCAAAATTCTGCCCCTGTAAAAACTTTTTTTCCTGAAGCCAAAACCAAAAGATTTATTCCCCCAAAATGTTTTTTAAATTTGGGGCCCCTTTTAATAAATGGAAAACCCGCCTGTTTCCCTTTAACCCGAAAAAGTTTTTGGAAAAAAAAAAAAAGAAACCTTGATCTAGACAAAACCAATTTTCAAAGGAAGTTTTTCCTTGGGAGGCAAATTGGGGAAAATTGAAAACCCTTTACAAGGGATTTAAAAGGTTTCATTCAAATACGGAATTTAAAAAAAAAGGATTTATTTGCATGAGAGATAACCTTGATAAACATGCATATGACTGGCCTCCATTCAAGACGTCTCTGGAACGTCTTACCTCAATACTTCTTATTCTGAAGGCTCATTGTGCTATTTTTTGAAGTGACTTTATATAAAACAATAAAAATTTACTTGGGGTTTTTTTACTGCTTTTCCAAGTAATTAAAGTGGTTACAAAAGGGGTTCTTTTGCTTTAGGGCCCAAATTTTTTTAGAATCCCTTTACGTCTTCCAAAACCAACTCATAAAACAGGATCAACCAGGTTTAGATTAGCTTAGGACAAAACCAGTTCATGACCAGGTGTCTATATTATCCTAAGAATTAGCTGTGAACATCTGTACGTGGGTCTAGATAGACCACAAGGCCACCTAAACTAGTACCTGAAAACAATTATGACTTATTGTATCAATAACTAATAGTTTTTGACAGCTAGGGACAGCTTTTACTTATGGCATCTAAACTATACATTTTTTCTACATGTGCCAGTTTTTATAGATCACCTTTCATTAAAAAAAAAAAAAAACTGTAAATCTCATGGTGTGCATAAGACGGTGGGGATAGATCTGGCATTATAATGTAGGTCTAGCACCTCAAGATGAAATTTGTCTGCTAAAATCCATTCTTTATGTCATGCTCTCTTCTCAAAGTTTTGAAACTACATTTAAAGACTGTTGTATTGCTTGTGTGCAGACACAAAAGAGACAAAAAGACTACCAGGCATTGAAATCAAGGCTAAGTGTATCTATACCCAGAGTTGTAACTTAAAGGGGTTGGCTCACTACAAAGAATAGCTTTCAAAATGTAGGGAACACTAAATGAAGACGTTTTCCAAAGATATTGCTTTGTTCATCTTTTTTTTGTTAAGGAGCTACAAATGAATTTATCACCTTCTGGGGGCTTTCTAGTTTCCCAAGTGACCAACCAGTGTATATCTCCCACCCTGCTGTTTGTTCTATCTGATAGCAGGGAGGGGATATCACACAGGTCTTGGCCAGAACTGAGAGAGCTTGTGTGTTATCTGATCTTTCAGACAAAAGACTAATTACTCTACTGTTTACATTAGCTCAGAAGCTTCTCCTGTCCTGGTAGAAGGTAATTTATTTAATCTTGACTAATAAACATAATAAACAGAGAAGTTTGGATACACAGCGCTCATACGCTAATTACAAACAGCTTGACCAGGAAATGACAGAGCAAAGCCGCATTACTTTATTCATGCATCCTATGAAACTTTGAGATGAGACAACCCCTTTAAAGTTCCAGATCCTAATGCAAAATCTATAAAAGGGCCCCACCTAACATGTAATTTATAATACTATTTATGTTGCAGAGGGGCCTTTGGACTCCATAAGGCTTCAGTGCCTGGTATCTCTGCGCCCCCTAAAGTCACGACCCTGCCCATACCATATACTGCCTATAGTGGCGATTGTAATTGTTCTATTCATCATGCTGTTTTCCATCAACGGTTTTGAGATTTTTTATGGCAAGGACAATGCAGATGGCAGCACTATTTTGACCAAGAAAAACACTGGAAACTTGGTGTGCCCCATAATAAATCAACGGGAATCTTCAAGATAAAATTGGATCCCTCAAAGTGGAACATACGTCTGGTACACACGTTTTTGCACCATTTTAGCTCTACAATCAGGGAAAAACTGCTGAGGTATCTGGAGGTCTGTGATGGATGTCATCTATAGGATAGTAAGAAGAAAAAGGTGAAACGTAAAGTTGTTTTTTTTTTTAAGAAAAGCGAGATTTTTTTTGCAATGTTCTGCCTGACATGTGTTGTCCAGAGGCCAAGAGAATGTCATTTTGGACTTGGAAGGGCTACTTAATCAGTGTGTATGTTGGGAACTTTCCCAGTGTAGACACTAGATATATGTCACAAATGCAATGTGAACAGCCCATTATAAGACTAGGTCTGAAGGGGTACTGTGACTTCTCCTGCCTTAGTCCTCCACAGTGACAGATTTTATATACAGATGTATACCCGTGCTGTAGTTATCAAACTGAGAAGAGACACTTCTTCTGGATTCAGCACACTCCCCTTCAGAATTTTTATGGAATATTGGATGCATTTCATGACAAGCCCATGTAGGAATTAGAAAAAAAAAAATGTCTTGACAATATTTTATCACAGAGGGTGAATAGTTGTGTAGTCTTTTTGAGGCAATACTGATTGATTTCAAGACTCCGATTCCTCTGCAATCTATTTCTTTGAACTGCAGCTGTAGCTCAACTTTTAAAATCAGTATTTAGCGCTACAAAAAGACAAAAAAAAAAACACTTGCATGAAATTGAAATCTACTGTAGTTCATTGTCATAACCTAACTAAAAGGTTATGAAGAGTTAAAGATCCCACCAATGCATAACAAAATCTGAAAAAAAAAATCCAAATCGAATACTTTTTAGAGGTGCTTTACGTGAGAATATGTAACTCAACTCCTAGCGGAATGTAGTATAGTTGCTTGCAGACTTCGCGAAGTGTAACTATCTTACTGTGAGCAATATTTATTGCATATAAAAGAGGCATAAGTGAAAACTATTCAAGGCTAACCACTGCATTCCTTCCATTATGTTTGATTTCAAATTTTCTCCCTATAATAAAGTTATAATAGTACATCCTGCGTGGTTGTGGTATTTTGTAGTTAGCTTACTAAACTAAGTGCATTTAAGAGGTTCTTTCTAGGACCTTGCTATTAATGGCCTATTCTTAGTGGTTCCAAATGTTGAATCCTACCAATCATAAGTTCATGGCCGATTCTAAGGAAAAGCGAACAATGGATTGTTCTAGAGAATCAAATTAAAATTGTTAAAAGGTTATGAAGAGTAAAGTGTCCACGAATACATAACAAAACCTGAAAAAAATCCAAGAGGTCACATACTTTTTTAGAGGTGCCGTACATAAGAACATGTAGTTAAATCCTAGCGGAATGTAGTACAGCTACTTGCAGACTTTGCAAAGTAACTATCTTACTATGGGCAATTCATATTACATAGAAAAGAGGTAAAAAGCTGCTGAGCTCGGAAACATTGCTAAGACTCCAGCAAAGGTCAAAATAACTGATGAACTCTGAAACCCCTCTATATTCAGAATTTTAATCTTTTTTCTCCCTACAATAAAATGATACATGTATATTGTGTCTGGTTGTGTTATGTTGTAGTTGTCTTAAACTGAATACTTTGAAGAAGTTCTCTCAAAGACTTTACGATTAGTAGCTTATTGCCCCCTACCAATGAAACATCACTTGTCTATCCTACGGATAGGCCAACAACCTATTATCCTGGAGAATCAATTTAAAATTGTTAAAGGTTTTAAAAGAGCAAAGGTCCCACAATTACATAGACATGAAAGTCGAATACTTGTTAGCGGTGCTGTATGTAAAACATGTTACTAAATCCTACCAGAACGTAGTACAGTTGCATGCTAAGTTTCGATCTTACTGTGAGCAATATTTAGAATATACAAAAGAGGCAAGAAAAAAGTACTGAGCTCAAGGAAAGGAACCAAAAAAAAAAAAAAACTCTAGCTACAGCCAAAGGAACTCATGAATTCCGTATTGTCTCTATATGCTCAATTTGTTTAGCCCAGGCATTCTCAAACTGCGGCCCTCCAGCTGTTGGGAAACTACAACTCCCATGATTCCCACTGTTTCAGATTATATAAATGCATGATTGGAGTTGTAGTTTCCCAACAGCTGGAGGGCCACAGTTTGAGGATGCCTGGTTTAGCCTTTACAATCAAAAAGCTTTGAAGAGATTCTCTCTATGACTTAACTATCAATTGCCTTTTCTTACTGGTCCCAAAAGTCAGAACCCTGCCGATCAAAAATGTATTGCCAAGCCCAAGGAAACTTCAACAAATTAACATTCCGGAGAATACATGGTACAAGATTTTAAACAGCAAAAGTCTGTATGACTTTACCTCACATCCAAACACCATATTGGACAATGCGGGGGTTCAGTAGCTTTTGGAATAGTCATCTCTTTAGTAAAACTGTTTATGACATCACTACAAGTTGATTTACAACTGACCTGGTGGGGTTCGCCAAGGGCTGTCAAGCCCCTGATGCTACTATACGCTTATACAACTAATCTCAACCAGTTTTATTTTTCAATCACTACATGGCAACATGTCTGAACAATATCCGTTCCATAAACCCTTGTCAATCTAGCCACATGGTAAACACTCGCTCCCCTTACGAGCTATAGTTTAAGCCTACTGCCCAGTACCACAAACCATAGCATTCATAATCGTTTGCTCTGAATAAGGCTCCCTTAGGTCTTTAACACCTGCTCTCCTCCAGCCCAGGAACAAGAGATCTAGCCACAGCCCAGTAGCTGCCCCTTCTCTGAAGAACTCAGATCCTAATTAAAGAGCTCTCACAGGCGTCACCTAAGGAGTTCATTTATTGCAAGATCTGAAGTGCAGATGAGCTTATCCCCACTTCCAACCAGATCCTTCTCCAGGTCTTCCAAACAAAATAGATAGCACAAGACACAATTTTCTATGCTTCACAAGGTCTAGTGGCAGATCATGCAACTTTCGGAATCCACCCTGCCACAAGTCCCATTATGTGGAACCCCAAAAGGAAAATTAATCCATTAATCTATGTGAGCACTGCCCCACAGTTGCTCTTGCCCCAAGGAAACCTAGGCCACAAAAATAGGATAAGAGCTCCACTTTCTGTCCAGATACAGGTGCACAGAAAGAGTCCGGATTATGACTCAAGTAACAAAGTAGCAACAAATTCCAGCAACCATCTTCATAAAACTTTAATCTTTATTTATAATCAATTAGGGTACGTTCACACAACATATTTGTGGTGCATAATTTAACGCATAGTTGCGCTGTAACGTGCCCGAAGTATGCTCTGCAAATACGGTAAAATTATTGCACTCTTTGAGTGCTATGATAAACCGGCATATTGCCCGGCGTGAGGTAATACTGAACTGACTAGGAGGCTGGGTCATAGCGATGTTGAAAGTATGCACTGATCTGCGTGTACTTTCAACAGCAGGTGTAAAGTGGCGCGCACCAAAACGCGCTGCAATGCGTTGTGTAAACTCAGCCTTAAAGAGTACAAACACAGTCCACCGTAATAGGAAACCAACAGGTTTCAGGAGTCTACTTGGGCATGCTTAAAGGAGTAGTCTCCTAAAACGCATTGGTGTCACGCTATAGTGGATTGTGTTTATTGGCAGATGTGCTCTTTAATGGATTATAAATTAAGACTGAAGTTTTATGAAGATGGTTGTTGGCATTCATTCCTATCAAGCTCACCTAAGTATTATTATTACTTGAAACCTAAGCCATTGCACCATGGAAGTCTAAATACAAAAAAGGGTCACGCACAAGTAACATATAGGTAGTTGGGTGCAATGTGGAAAAAAACGATCAATAATGTAAATATATACATATTTCCACTGCACACCATAAAGATAATGGAGTGCAAAAAGGGGGTTTATTTACATATATACAGGCATAGCTATTTTAACTTTTGTCAAAAGTAAATGCACAAAGTTCAATAAGCATAGTCAACCAGGTGTTTTACAAAGAGTATGGATGTCATACAATAGACGACGTTTCGGCATGTGCCTTTTTCAAGAGACATCCACTATGAGAGCATAAGGAATGTGACATAAAGATGTCACCTGTAGATGCCGGCATAGCACAGCAGCCTCCGGACGCCACGCATATCGCTCCTATTGGCTTATTTCCTGGCCATCCCCAGCGTGCCCACCGGAGCCTTAGTTGTCTTATCTACTTTGCATACACCCAGATATACTGATGACATCTTTATGCCACATTCCTTATACTCTCATAGTGGATGTCTCTTCAAAAAGGCACATGCCGAAACGTCGTCTCTTGTATGACATCCATACTCTTTGTAAAACACCTGGTTGACTATGCTTATTGAACTTTGTGCATTTACTTTTGACAAAAGTTAAAATAGCTATGCCCGTATATATGTAAATAAACCCCCTTTTGGCTCTCTCTCTGTTTTGTGTGCAGTGGATATATATATATATATATATATATATATATATATATATATATATATATTTACATTATTGCACCATGGAAGCTCATGGCAAAAACAACAATATTCTATTCAATTATAAGGACCAGCATCAGGAAATTCCAGGCAGATGTCAGGGCCTACTGGGCTAAGGAATGGCAATTTAGGTGGACAAGCCCAACATTTGTGTGTCTAGGATAGAGATTGGGTAACTTACTGACGCGGTCCTTCAGGTGTAGACACTGTCTATTGGAAACTGTGTCAGCCAGAAATCACAGTAAGATACTAAGGAGGGGAGCTTGCTTAAAAAAAAAAAAAAAAATACTTTGTAATTCTTGTTTTCCTTCTGGGGAATAAAATGGCCGACCAACCTTTCTGCTGAAGAGGAGTTTTTACTAGGTAATATACTTCACATATTGTAAAAGGCTCCTGTACCAAAATTTCTCTCAGGGCATTTACATAGTTACATAGTTGTACAGTTCATATGGTTGAAAGACACGTGTCCATCGGGTTCAACCAAGGGTGGGGAAGATGTGAGTGAAGGGAGGGGAGTAGGGAATTTACAATATATTATTTGTAACGATCTCTGGCTGCACAGCCAGAAACGTCCAGGTACAGGGGATCCACAGGGCCCACCGCGGGCAGAGATGTTAATACCCGCAGTGGGTAGCCGAAGTGCAGGGCTGGATGGCTGGAGACTGGAGGCTGATAAACGGATGCACAGTCCAGGTGTAGCTGGTGAACGTATGCCCAGTCCAGATAGGGAGCAGGTATAGGCCAGCAGGTAGGCAGGCTGGTGCAGCGGCAAATGTCCAACAGGAACTGACAGACGTATAGGAACCTATAACAAAACAGCAGCAATGCAGCAGCCACGGGGTCAAGCTCTAGTGCTGAAGACAACAACGAACTGACAGAGTGTAAAGGTAGGAGGTTCCTTATGTAGCCAGAGGTTACAGGTCACTGGGCAGGGCCAAGGTACTCTGACTCCTTAAATGTGGTGCAGTGACGCGCGCGTGCCCCTAGAGGGAGCACGTGTGCGCACAGGATGCCAGGGAGCTGGAGGAAGCACAGGTGGTGAGGCTTCAGGAGTGGAAGGAGCCAGGACAGGTGTGTGCAAAGAGCCAGGGACCCCAGGGGATGTCACAGCAGCGGCCGGGACACAGGAGACATGGGCACGCTGTCGGTCCATAGCAGGGGCCGCAGCGTGAACCGTGACATTATGGCTGGGCATTGTTAGATTTGTTTTTTGGTAGAGATCCCGATTTCAATGGCATCTACTATATGGGAACGGTCAGTCAAAGCCCTGATGGCTGCTGAATTCACAGATCTAGCAGGATAGGCTGGTTTCACACTGCGTTTTTCTGTTGAAGATATACATTGATAGTGTTTATGAAGTCTGCTTCCAAGAGTTGCCATTATATAGACCTACAGTGGCATCCATCCTTCTTATGTTATACTGAAATCTAAGACACAAGGCAGATATGTAGGGACACATACCAACGGAGGATCACAAACCCTTTAAAGTCAGATACTTTCTAAGTAAAGCTTTTACTGCATCAGTGTATACTTATACTACTCCTATTACCAGTAGGTATAACTCAAGTAGCCTCTGCTGTTACCAAAGCAGCAAACCCCTATAGAGTCATATACTAACCTTCGTAATCAGCAACGCCCCCGGCATATCTGTATCCTGATGAAATAATTCTGGAGCCTTTTCTTAGACCATTGCTCCATTCCGCTGTCATTTCTTTTGGAAATGTATTCAAACATTTACAACTGGGCGTCACCATTCCCCGAATCATGTGCCGTGTCCTTACACATTCTTTCACTGTCCAACTAGTGCTAAAGTCATCAGACTTACATAGGGACATACCCTATTGACAAGGGGAATAGTAATTAAATAGAAAGATGGGACCGTATCCATGGAATGCAACATTTTGACCACAACTGGAGTCTTTATCAAGAACTCTATGGGCGACATGTCCGAAAAGTGGCATATCTATGCCAGTTTTGTGCGCATTAAATCAGAGTAAAGTGCGCCTGAAAGTCCAATACTTTCTAAAAAATGGCGTTAGGGATACCTTGCATAGATTACTTAATGCGCCTAAAATGGCACATCGTATCAAAAAAGGGTGCATTGCTCAACACTCGGCACATAGCATATCATTGGTAGTATATGGTATGCGTCTATCGAGGCTCATTGCCCGACGGGGGTGCATAACATATGTAAGGCACTTCAATAGGCGCATTCCGCGACGGGGCGCACATCGCACCATATTTAGGCGCATTACAAAGTGTCATTCCTGGCGTATAATGCGCCTAGTTTTGGTGTACGACAGTCCATTTACAACAAGAATATGGCGTAAAAAGTGGGTTTGCCGCAAAATAGAACAAAAAACTGGCATTGGCATGTTGGGACATATCGCCCTAAATGTTGCAGTTTATGGAGGAATCAAGCAAGACATTTTTTTTTTTTTTAACAACCTGTTGTCCCATTTTACTAAACTGATGGATTGTGACTGCATGGATCCTGGTGACTAGTATTGCTTGAATCTGTTTGCTTCAACACAGGTTTAACCAAAATTGTGAAAAATTGGGGTTCAGGATGGTCTAAACCTAGGCTACATCCTGATCATAATCCTAAATTACGGTTAAGTTTTTTTTTTTTTACTGGGTTTGAGTGAGTTAAATTACCCATTTCCTGTTCCAACTGTCTCTTTGACATGACTTCCGTCTGCTGTCACTTTCGGACCAGTGGAAGCGACAGCGCCATAGGACTGGAAGCAATTGGTAATGAATCATTTCACGAATTCAAGCCTACTAGAAAAAAAACCTTAACCCAATTTAGGGCTGTGATCGGTTTTGTAGCACTTATCACCAAAACTCAGTTTGGATCAATAAACAACATACTGCTCAGATAGTCAAAATTTGACTCCAATCCAAAGCCTAATAGCACTGGTGATTTAGCATCCTAAATTTTGGCGGTCAATGCTTCTGGATATCAGTTATGACCACAAGGGGAATGTTCATTTGTTAAATTATTCACACTTTTTAAAGGGATTGTCTCACTACATTAATTCATCATGCCTCAGTCCTCTTTTCTCAGTTTCATTTTTTTATTTATTGGCTTTACTGGCTACTATTGACCTGCAGTGATGAGCTGCTGAGGACACCAGGTCCGTAGCTATAGCGATCAGTTCTGGCAGCCTATCAGGAGAGATCAAACAGGTCTGTAGCTATAGTGACCCGAGGAGCTGATGCAGCCCATACAAGAGGGGATATCTAGGAAGAGGTAGGGCAATGTCAATGGACACAAATTGCAAAGTGACTTGTTTTTTGCAAGATCTTTAACATAAAAAGCAATCCTGGTAGTGAGACAACCCCTTAAATGAGGGAGAACAGGAAGGAAATAATATAATCATCTAAGAAAATTTTCTTAAAAAATTGCTATTTTACTGAGAATACAAGCATTTACTGACAGATGAAGCGGAAGAACTGCTAGATTCTCTTTAATGATCCAGACTTGAAAATCTGCCCAGTTATGCAGCAGCATCAAGAGCTGGAGAAGTAACACTCCATAACTTGGCACATTTGCCAGTCAGGAAAAGCTCAGTGACAATCCCTATGGGAGCTGTAATGGCAGCTATTTCCTATTGTCATTTTTGGATAATAACAAAGCATGAAACATGTGTAACAAAAGCTAGTGATCGTATTTCTGGGGAGTGGGAGAGTTGGTGTAAATGCATCAGTTCACTTTTTGATAGATACGTGCAATGAAGTGCAGAGATATAGTTAAAGGGGTTGTCTCACTACATCGATCCATCCTACCTCAGTCCTGTTTTCTTGGTTTCATTTTGAATTCAGGGGCGTGTTTACTGGCTTCCACTAGGCTGCAGTAGAAGCCAGGTCTGTAGCTATAGCAACCAGTGCTGGCAGCCTATCAGGAGAGATTGAACAGGTCTGTAGCTATAGCGACCTGAGGTGCTGATGCAGCCCATACAAGAGGGGATATCTAGGAATAGTCGGACTCTGTTAATGGACACTTATTGCAAAGTAACTTGTTTTTGCAAGATCTTTAACATAAAAAGCAGCAATCCTTGTAGTGAGACAACCCCTTTAATTATGGGAATGCAGGTCTCAATTTCAACCATGGGGCCATTTGGTCTCAAGACACAACACATAGTCGGTAGGAAACTGTTCACAGATTTATGCATGGGGCCTCAGAGTTTGAGACATTAAAGCAAAATCTGTAAACTGGAGTGGAGTACAGCACTACTTCTTCCCCCATATCCTGGGGTTATGAGTGTTAGCATTCACGTGTATATAGACGTACAGAGGAAATTTATTTTTAGTGACTATTTCAGACAAAACTGCCCACTCTTGGATTTTCCTTTACCACTTGCTCAGTATGTACATATTTAGGCATGTTTAAGGTTTTCTTAATGACATGGCCATGCAATTTTAAGTCTAAAAATAGGTAGAAAATAACAAAATTCTTTTAGGATGGCGAAGACAAACAATGTACAACCACAGAACCAGTATAGGCACAGATGAAACCAATTAGCATAATGGGTTATATCAAAGGCAGGCATAAAAGGCAATGTAAATAACATTGTGTAAGATAAACGATAACTGAAAAGTATACAAGCACAACAAAAAACTCTGTCCCTTGCTGCTTGATTGGCAAAGGATATCCTGCAATTATAGCGAAGGTGTTGATGATCACAGAGCAGGAAAGCCCCTCTATAAACACCACCTTTCATGTCCTGAAGAATCTCAATTGAGAGTGTTCTGTAGTCATAGCTGGTTGCTGGCTTCTTGTTGGTCACTGAATTTAGACTGTGAGCTACTTATTGTTTCTTCATGAAGAAAATTACTGGAACAAAAATTTACCAGCGAAAATATACAAATTTGAGGCAAGGCTTAATGATAATTTTAGTACAACTAAGAGGAAAAGCTGCACATCTAAATAATCCAGATCTTTACTTACAAAAAAAATAATAATATTCATACAAAAACTGAAAAGCAGATCTAGTAAGATTAAAAATGCCAATATTCTATCATACCAGACTCATGTAAGAGGCTCAAACACACCAATCATGGAAAATATAAAGTTCTCCCTTAAAGGGGTTTTGCCACGATGTAATGTTGACGTGTAATCCTCCAAAATGGGTATTTAATCACTTTCAAAAATAATTATTACAAAAAAGTGAACCTCTGAAGCTACAGCATTCTCAGACCCCTTGTTACAAAAAGACTTTAAACCGGGAACACTAACAGACTAATCTGGCTGCGCTTGCTGTTTGCGTTTCTTACTGTTGACAGGGAACTTTGAACAAAAAGGGGAACTGGGGGAAAAAGTGCAGTGTATGAGACTGCTCTGAATAGAGAACCCCACGGTTGTAAATTTTTTGGGTAAACAGAGATGCCCCTGCTTCCTGGCTCTGCTCAACCCCTCCGCCCCCCCCTGCACTTTCATGCTTTTTTTTATCTTCTCTCCTGAGCAGGTAAAACCCTTTTAACAAATAAGAAATACAATTGAAACCAGAAGTTTACATACACTATATAAAAAGACACATGTGCATGTTTTTCTCACTATCTACATGAAATCACAATAAATCTTCACCGTTTTAGGTCAATTAGGATTACCAAAAATTATTAAAATCATGATTTTGCCTTGCATGATGAAGCTTTGAGGTTGACTCCTTTGAGAAAGCTTCAGAACATGATCCATAATGAGATGTCCCTGCAAAATGGCAATGATTAAGCCAGGATCACCCTCCTCCCCCCAACAAAATAAAGTTCTTATCCTTAGAAATCTCTGGCTAACCACAAGAACCCCCCAAAAAAAGGGAGCCCCCATTTTGTGAAGACTATCACCTATGTAGTCCTTAGGGTTGAGAGGGAAAGATAAAGGATGCAAACTCCAATAAGAGGAAAAAAAAGCTTGTGGTTTCAGATATGCTCCCAAGGTGTTTCCCCTTATTAAAAATACCAGTTCTTCTGGGAAACATAGGATACGCTGCAGTAATAACGAGTATCAGCAAAACTTAAACCAACCTAGACAGATCCAAGTATGGAACTTAATAGCTCCAAAAATATATAGTGTCACAAGATAACAGCATATACCCCATTTTGAAGGGGTTTTACATGGCTTTTCTCCATATGTTTTGTAGGGGCCATTTATCTACTTATTTATTTGAGAAAAAACTCTTCGGGGGGACAGACATGATTAATTTTTATATAATTTAAATTTTTTTAAAAACCTTTTCCCCATACCACAGACTCCATTCCCCTAAAAGGGTTCCTCTTTGCATTTTTTCGAGCCCCCTTACACCCTATAAAATTTTTAAACCCCAAAATAACAGCATTTCCAAATGGGGCACACCAATTTTATATACTAAAGGGGAAAAAACATCCCCGTTTCCGTGAGTCCATGCCTCTTAATACACAGCAATGCTGGCCTCATAGGCTGCTGATTGACACTGCATGTGCTACACTTTTAAAATTCATTTATCGGGCACCAATTATCTATTGTAATGATCCTTTCGTGAAAAGGGTCTCTAGTTTATTTCCCAACTTGTCAGTAAAACACTAGTGAACGTCCCAGTTGGAAGAAATTTGGAAGTGCTTTTGGCCTTCAAAGCCACAAAACCCCCTAAAAAAGCCTTTTTTGTGGCAATCCCCGTGGGAGCCCAAGTAACGTCCTTGACATCTTTAACTAAGAAGTCAATAACAGTAAAGAACATCTTAATTCGCTAACTTGCCATTAGTGCATAGTACAGTGAACAGTAGAGCCCCAACAGGCTTGAATTGTTGGCTTGAAGCCCTGAAGTCAAGGAATTTAATTAAAGGGCTAGACCCCCCCGGAACGCTTTGCAGTTTCATTATTTCCCATAGGTTTACAAAGTAATCTCATTTATTTTCAAGGTCAAAAAAATCTAACAAATAAATTGTTTATTAAGGAAACAAAAAATTTAAACGGGTATCAGGGAAATTTATGGGGGTTCGACTTAAAATCAACTGGTAACTGCAGAAGGAGGCAATAACCAAATGGTTTTTCAAAGGGGGGCTCTCCACTTTGGACAATCTCTACTTGATGGAAGAGTCCTCTGGCCCCCAATGATTGGTTGGTGCCAATAAAAAAAAAAAGTGCTTAATAATGTCAATGACCGTGTCAGAAAATAGTACTTTAGTAGCCGAGAATGTGCTTAACTAGTTTTTTTATACTTTTTGAAAAAAAAAAAAAATTTTTTTTTTTAAAATTAAAAAAATTTAAAAAAAATTTTTTATATTACACACACATATACACATTTGCCTATTTCAACTGACACTTTTCAACACTGTAAAAAAGTTAGGAGCACGCCACTTCTTGCCATAAACTGCATCAGAACCCCCCCAATCCCATTATAGTAAAATATGCATAAATACAAGCATTTACTTATGTATTTTACCAGGAAGGTTTTTTTTGTTGTTGTGTTTTTGCACAAATTTTTTGATAAAAATGAGGGTTGGCCTAAAACAAGTGCCTCTAATCTTATCATGTTGTCCCACAACGTCAGCCAGCAGCAGGTGCTAGGTGTATGGCAATCGAGTTTAAACCCTACTGCCAATATCCAATAAATCGTGTTGCCATATAACAAGATGGCAGCAGAAGGGCAGTCCGACAAAATGGTGTTGGACATGAGAGCTCATTGCAACATGGCAACAAAGACAAGACACATCCGAAAGTCGCCATGTACAGGTTTGGTGCACATTTATATGAGTGCAGCATGCAGGCTTTTCTTCAATGTTGGTGAAAAGTCATAGCCATGGGCGAAAATCAGGTCATAAAATAGTGTTTTTGTAGCTGAGAACATGCTCTATCAAGTAGTGATTGTATCTGTTGTAATTTCTAAATAAGTAGGAGGCATTAGTTTTGGAATGATCCAGGTATATAACATTTACTATGTTTTTTGTGGCTGTACGCTTAGAAAACATGTCACTGATAAAAAAAAATAAGAAATAAATTTAAAACCAATTATCTAAAAATACAGAGGGCTTCATGTATCAAAACGGCCTAACAGTAAGACTGTCTTAGTTGCCCATAGCAACAGTCTCCCTGTTAGGGTATGTTCACATGGTATATTTGCGGTCCGTATTTCAGGGCGTAATTCGCTGTAATACACCCGAAGTATGGACCACAAATCCACTTGAAAGCTATGATTACCTGCCGTTTTCTCCAACGTGTTTTATGCGCCGGGAGACGGAAGTGACCGCTCACTTCTTTCCTGCGCTTACGCAGCGGGGAAAGTGAATATCTATGGGAGCCGGCACAGAGCGTTTTAGAAGTATGCACTGGCCAGTGCGTACTTCTAAAAACACCCGAAGTAGTGCAGAGCATACATTACGTGCCGCAATATGCCGTGTGAACAAACCCTTAGACAGTTTTGAATAGAGGCCCAAAGTGCATTAACACAGTATTTATTTCCCAAGCAAGTCAATGGGATGTAGTTTGTGGGTGTTTTTCACATGTCTTTGGAAATAGAATACATGAGTGCGTGGACATAGCCTTATTTATATCCAATGTCTGTCAAGGAAAGAAAACCCCCTTTACCACCCCCCAAACCTCTTTTCTATACTCTTCAGTTCTGACACCTTTCTGAAGTATTCACACACACATTATAACTTGACCTCTTATAGAACAATATCCATTACAAGAGAGTGTATTTCCTAGTAACCTTCTGCTTACACTTCATCAAGAGAAGGGAGGGGAATATTCTTCTCAAAGGCGTAAGAGAATGACCCAAAGGGAAACAAGGCTATGCGCTGCAATAGGAAAGAGGATGACTACATTGTGTATACCCTGGAAGTAGAGAGAGTAGGATATGTGATAGACCTTAAAAACATCAAGGAACCTGAATCGTAAAAGGATGGAAGGATTTTCCGGATAAAAGTTCCAAAACAAGATGTGTGACGTTCTAAATTGTCGGGGGTGTAGACTTGGAGGAAGTGTGATAAACGTCCATCTCCCTTGGAATTGGAGCAGATGCCTCTCTTGGCCGTGAAAGAGAATATATAGAAGCAGCAGAGAAAAATATGCGCTCCCAGCCTATATTTAGACAGGAGGAAATCTTGACCAAGATAAAAGGGACTCTGTGGTGAAGCAGTGTGTGCTGCAAGTACCTGACCTTAACTTTTACAATTGGCCATGAGGCACTAAGCAGAAAAAACACATGCGGCATAGATCCTGTTATTAGCCAACTCCTTAAAAGGGGGGTAAAATCAGCGCAAATTATGGCGTTAACAAGCAAAATTATTGAAATCTAAAAAAATTTAAATTAAGTTTCCATATATAATATGGAAGAAAAGGGTTATCTAATGATCGACTGATCCTGTATGTTGAAAAAACAAAGTAGAAAATCAGGGTTGTGATATGGCAGTGTTATGTGGCCCACTGATAGGCTGCACAGGACACAGCACCCACAATCAGACAGGAGACCGGGAGACAGCACCACTGATAAACATGTGCATATTTTTTCTTTTATTATGCAGCAGGATCTTAAAAAAAAAAAAATTAATTAAAAAAAAAAAAAAAAAAAGTCGGACAACCCCTTTAAGCTTCACAATTACCACAGCAGCCCAAAGCTGGACATATATTTTAGGTAGCTTGTTCTGTCTACAATGTTCTCCCCGACTCGGGGAAGTGGGCAGGTTTTTTTCTCTAGGGACACAGTAATAAACCTATTACAATGACTTTTCCCCTGGAAAAAAACCTGTGTTGAAACCCAATGTGCCCAATCCCTTTTTCCATCAGGCTGTAGGGCTTGACCAACTTTGATTGAGTGTTTGTGGCCAAATAATGACCGTCTACCTTTCCCAAACTTCATATTTCACATGCACTTATTACAGAGAATCTGAGGGAGTGAGAGTTTGTTTTTTCTTCTTGGAAACCTATATGAGATCTTTTTTTCCGTTTGATTTTTTTTAGAAGGGCACAACAAGGTATAGTACCAGGTGTCCCATTGAGCTGTAAATTGAAACAGTGTGTAGAACTGTTTGCAAGGCCAGACGTCAGGTCCAGCCTAAAGAGAAGCCATCCTAATGGAGGGTGGAGGGACTATTCTCATGGAGGGTTGTGTGGATGCATAATTTGGGATAGGGTGGGAGGATAAAGGGCAGGTCACATGGGGATAGGTGGCCACTTCAATGGTGAAAACTCACCTAACAAGCCATGCCTACCCGACCTGTTGTGTAGGGGTTTCCTCATAACACAGTGGTCTTGGTGGGGGTGGAGAGGGTCCCACGGTGGGGGGTGGACTCTCCAGTTTTGTTGGTGACTGCATGGGAGCACAGCTTTTAAGTAGTGATTGTTGCCTAAAGGCAAGCGCCCATCGACTGGATGCAAAATAGCAGTGATGGGCGTCGTTAATTCTGTAGTTTTGGGGGTTTCAAAGAACTCCCTTCCAGTCTTTTGGGAATTTAGAAGGTTGGCTGTAAAAAGATTTATTTTGTTATTTTTGTTAATAAAATGGCCGCTGTGGCCAATTCAATCCACTGCAGGTATTTTTATTCTGGGTCAGCATTTTGGGAGGGTTGTTTGAACTTGGTCAGAGCAACTTGACAATGGCACAGTCAAATAAATTTCAAACAATATATATGAACTAAATATACCTGACTTTATGACAATCAAAATGATGTACCTGTTTAGTAATAGACGAGAAGATGAAAGACACTGCTGAAATACCGTAATTTTGTTTCGTCTGTCCAAGCAGTATACTGTAAGCAATGCTGCTGCAGTTTACCTCTCTGTATAGAAACATTATGGAGGAATCCATCATCATTGTCCACACATGTTGGACAATTGAGTCAATAAAAACACGTCAAAAATAATTCACGTAGAAGTTTGGAGGATGACAGCTGTCTTTCTAAACATTGCATTCTCCATCTGGCAAAGTAAGTGGAAACTACAGGCAAGTTGTTGGATGTCCATGGCAGAGCAACATCAGCTTAAACTATTCAGAATGTGAGGAACAGGTTTCTTTTGTCACCAAACAAGTCGGTGCACAGGAGCCAGGTTTTCCAAAAAGTTCATGTCAATGGACTGCAAAAACAGCTCATCGTCAAGTATATCGCGTTAGTGCAGTTTACAAACTGAAACCCCCAAATCAGCAAAGTCACTAGATTTTTTTCCTCGGAGATTGCCTGCAAGGGCAAGTGTGCTGTGAGAAGCCAAATACACTTGTGGAACGGTCAGCATGCGTCAAGAAATATTAGCAGTGTATCTGGATATGGTGGCACCCACCTTCTTAAAGGGGTTTTGCCACGTTGTAATGTTGACGTGGGATCCTCCAAAATGGTTATTTAATCACTTGTGTAAATATATGTCATTAAAAAAAGTGAAGCCTGTGAGATCTACAGCCTAAAGATGCCCTTAGTGTCCTGGTCGTGTCTTATGTAAACTGACTGGAAACTGACAGGAGCTGATCTGGCCATGCTTGCCTTGTCTGCACTGCTTATCTGAATCCAGGGAACATGAAGGAGCTTGCAAGGGACTGGGGAAAAAAAGCAGTGAATGAGCCTGTGTCTTTTGAATAGAGAATCCACTGGTTGTAATGTAATTATTTCAGTAAACATTGCAGACTCTCCCTACTCCCTCCCCCCCCCCCTTCCATCTCTCCCCCGTGACTCAGCATTCTGAGCAGATAAGAGGTAAGGAACTCCCTTCTTGGCAAAACCCCTTTAAACATGGCGTGTAGCATTCAAGTATGCTGGGATGCAAATGGTAAGCATTTCCAATAGTATAATTTTGAGTGTCATAAAGTAAGGTATCTGCAGACTTAAAGGGGTTGTCTCACTACAAGGATTTTTTTTTTATGTTAATGATCTCGCAAAAACAACTCACTTTGCGATATGAGTATCAACAATCTCCTATCTATCTCCTCTTGTATGGGCTGCATCAGCTCCTCAGGTTACTATAGCTACAGACCTGTTAGATGTCTCCTGATAGGCTGCCAGTGCTGGTCGCTATAGCTACAGACCTGATGTCCTCAGCAGCTCATCACTGCAGGCCAGTAGAAGCCAGTAAAGCTGGTAAACACGCCCATGAATTAAAAAATAAAACTAAGAAAACAGGACTGAGGCGAGATGAATTGATGTAGTGAGACAACCCCTTTAATTTGTAATAGGTTAAATAGTTTAAAAGTTATTTGAGCCTTTTTGGGTACCAAAGGGAGTGGGGCAACCTGTATCTTTCAATACCAATGTCTCTTTTATATTGCATTTCAGAGACTGAATTGGTCAGAACCGGCCCAAGAGTATTCTTTAGAATTTAAAACTCTCAACTAAATGTAAAAAGACACAGGATAATAATGTATGAGCACCTATTAAACATTTATTATACAGGTGTCTAACTTGTCTAATTTGGATGCAAGTCAACAGTACCTATTGGTATGTAACCCAACCCAAGACCAGCGACCTCCTCCATGTACCTTACTCTACATATGCAGACACAGAAGTTCCCAAGCGTGCAATGCTCTGTCCACAATACAGGAAGGAAGTCGCTTCTGAAAGCCTGTAAAATCGTGTAAAAATAAAGCCTGTGCAACCTCTCATTCTCTGCACTTAATCCGTGCAAGTAGGAAAAACATGCAAAGGCATGAAGTGGGATAGCAGGTAGGAGGAACAAGTTTTTAGCACAGACGGGTTTTGTCGCCAGTGGTTTAGATTTCTCGCCTTTGTATTTACTAAACAGAGTTCCAGCCATTGTAATGACCGTAAATCACAGGTTATCGTGTTATCCAATCTGTTATTGTTATATGGGAATTAGTAAGATCCAAGGCTGAAGTGATGACGGTGTGCATGCCACAGAGAATACAAAATCAGCCGGAGGGTAAAAGAATTTTCAGATATTTAATACAGGGAAATGTACTTTTGTTCAGCTTGTTCTCCTACATAAGTGACAGATATTAGGTGAAAACCACCAGTGTCAGCCAATATAGAGCCTATAGGGCAGAGGTGCATAACCTTTTCTGGTCCAGAAGGCTGCAATAAAACATGTTTAAAGGGAACGGGTCATCAAAAATGACGTATTGTTTAACTCACGTTTTTATATTAAACACATTTAAGAATTTTTGGTTGTTTTTTTTTTTTTAATTTTCCACATCCCTTTCAATATTTTTTAATAATTTTTAAGTCCTGCAGTTTTCATTTTGGCCAGTAAGCCTAATAATAGTCTGACACTTCCTGTTCTGTAGAGAAAGATTCTCAATTGTCTGCTCATTATTAACACAAGAAGGGTCAAACTGAAAGGAGACACCAGTGTGAATAGATAACACTGGATCCACCAGTCACAAGAGGAGATGTCACAGTTCACCCTTTCACCTCCCTGCACACTGATTTCTTCCCAGGTCACAGAGCCTAGAAAACTCTCCTATAGAAGTGAATGAGACGGAGTCAGTCTTAAGTCTCCTATGTGCATGAAGCTACTGTACATCATCTCTCTGACTGCTGTTAAAGCAGTGCAAACAAGGCCTAGTGGCCAAAGTGAAAACTGCAAGACTTAAGAACTATTAAAAAATATTGAAAGTGATATGAATAATTACAAAAAACTACTAAAAATTCTGAAAAAATTTGTTTAACATAAAAATGGGACTTAAACAATGACTCATTTGTTGATGACATATTCCCTTTAAACTTCTTTTTAGAATGCTGATGACCTAGAAAAAACAAAAACAAAAAAAAAAAAACACTTATAATCAGTTTTCCTCTCACCTTGCATCCATCACTGGCTCTCCTCTCACCTCAGATACAGCGCGTCCGCCATTTTCCCTCATGCTGGTCACTAACTGGCCCCAGTCAAATGGGTCATCACTGCTGCACTTGCTGATCGGCCAAAGCCAACAAGTAAGCAGAGGACCAGTAGAGAGGGAAGATGATGCAGCGCTGTATCCGTAGTGAGAGGAGAGGCAGTGATAGATCCTTGGTAGTGAGGCGAGCACAAGTTATTTCTTATGTTACGTGGCAATCAGTATCCTAAAGAAAAAGTTAATAAAATGAAAGGGACAATCCCTTTAAACTTTTTATCTACGCTAAAGATACAAATATCATCAGAAAATTGTACTCCTCTCACCTCGTATTGATCACTGCTTCTCCCTTCACCTTGGATACAGCTCTGCCGCCATCTTCTCTTTCCTCAATGGTCTTCCATTTTTTTTCTGGCTCCGGCCGAATGGGACATCACCACCACAGCCAATCAGCAGCCGCAGCAGTGACAACCTATTCAATCGGAGTCCATAAGTAAACAGAAGACTGGTGGAGAGGAAACTTGGTGGCAGCTCTGTGTAGGTGGCGATAGAAAAGGAAGCTCTGAATCCGAGAGGAGTACAAGCTTTTATTTTATTTTACAAGCCCTCAGTATCCTAAAGAAAAGTTTAATAAGTTGAAGTGAGAAAACCCCTTTTAAGAGGTATTCCTATCTATCTAACACATTAATGGCACATAAAAAGTATATGCATTAAGGGCCACATGTATGAACCTGTGTAGGTCTAAAACTCACTTTTTTGCCCATAGGATACATGGGCAAAAGAGTGAGTTTTAGACCTAAACAGTTTTCATACATGTGGCCCTAAATGTCAGACAGATGGGATCCATGGAAGTGGGACCATAGAGATCCCTTCCCCACCAAAGTAAAAAAAAATACCATACATTTGTGTGCTTACTGCAATTGTACACAACATCCATTTGCATATGCTATACCAGAACAATCTAAAAAAAAAA
Source organism: Phyllomedusa bahiana (assembly GCA_025379985.1). Lineage (NCBI taxonomy): Eukaryota > Metazoa > Chordata > Amphibia > Anura > Hylidae > Phyllomedusa > Phyllomedusa bahiana. The sequence goes on from JAODAL010003115.1 coordinate 132,037, forward strand.
AAAAAAAGAAGGGGTAGGGGCTCTTCTAGTGTAGCGCGCAGGGTAAAAAAAATGTGCATAATGTCTGTTAGTATTCCGCTAACCTGAGAATGTTGTGCAGGTGAGGCACAATGCTCAAAACACATCAGGGACAGAGAACCACAAGCAGGTCTGCAGCCACTTATCCAATCTCTGTCATTGGAAAACTAAAACATGGGCATAAATCAAATAGACAACATAAGGTACATAAGGGTTTTGGGACAGGCAGCTTATTGAACTCCGTTTCTGACAGGGCCTGGTAGACTTCTGTATATGGCAGACCTGAAGACTATTAATTGGGTCTCCTGCTGCCATGAAAACCATTGGCATCATCACATTGTGGCCTCATCCCACTGTCATCCATCTAGATTTCACAGCCATTATTGACAGTGGTATCTAGGAGGTTAAACCGCCAGAAGTGGAGCTAGCTCTGATTCTGGTCATTGCATCATTACAGCTACCTCATGCTATGGATGGTGCAGGCACAGCACAGTCTGCACCACGCAAGCACCATCTACAGAATCCTAGAGACTTACCAACTCTTCTCCTCTCTTTGTAGGAGTCTCCCAGACACTTTATAGAGTTAGAAAGTATGCAGATTGATACATACACAATCTATTCCATTAGAATCTGCATTAGGCCAGGTTCACACATTGGACAGTACCACATCAAAAAATTCCAACGTGGTTTCCTCTGCAGAAATCCAAAGCCACAACTCAGATTTTTGGTGACTGTTTTCACATAACAGGAGCTTTTTTATGCTCTAGTTTGGACGTGGATAGCCTGATGATGTTAAAAATCCACGCAGGAGTTCGCTGCATGAACTGTAGGGCGGACTGGCCGTTCATATAAATGGAGAACAGACTGCACGAAGATTTTAACAAGGAATGTAAAACGGAATCTTTGTTAAATTTCTCGTTAAACTCCGTTGTGTGAACATACCATTCTGAAAAGATTTTTTCCCCAGAAGCACTAAAATAGTATAAATTGTATGTGTTCTGCAACTCTGAATACTCACCTTAGGGCGCGTCCCCATGGCACAGGACAAATACCGGTCGGTTTATCCGATCGTTATGTGTCCTGTTTTGCGGCCGTGCACACGGTCGCAGGGGGACAGCTTTTCTCCACGATGAGCGGAAAAAATCCCTCCCGCTTCCCATTGACATGTTCATATTCCGTCCGAAAACCAGATGGAAGAATGAACATGTACAAGGTTTTGTAAAAAAGTTTGCAGCCGTTTTTATCAGACTTTTTGCAAAACCGCAAAAACCATCTGAAAAACCGGCCGCAAACCGGTGCCGTGGGGACATGGCCTTAAGGTTTCTTTCTCAACTAGATATTAGCATGAATAAAGAGATGCCTACAAAACCTTAAAGCGGTATTCCCATCATAGACATTAATGGCATATCAATGTCATCAATGTCTAATAGGTGCCAATCCCAAAGATGGGACCTGCATCTATCTCGAAAACCAGTCCCAAAACCTTTCCACTTTGAACGGAGAAGTGGTCAGGACACTCCCAATAAAATCGGATAGGTCTTGGGGTTTGTTCACAAGGTAAGTGTGGGTCCTAGAGGTGGGACCTGCACCTATCAGACATTGATGTCTATTGATATGCTATCAATGTTTATAGTGAGAAAACCACTTTCAGGAACATGGCTCCTTCCTCACTTTGGAGCCCACCAACAAAATTGTGCAATGATTTGCAACTTGCAGCCCCAGTTGACAGCATTTGGCTATCAGGGAGGTCTGCAGGTTGCCCACCACAAATCTAATGTGTATGATGGATTCCAGACCATCTTCCATAACCACTTATAAAGAGAACCACTTTGTTAATGATGAGAAATAATGGCACTCTCACACAGTGGTGAAACATGCCAGCGATCAGGGTAAGTAAACAGACGTGTCATCACTATGTGTTTCACAGCAGGACAGTCTCTTGGTCTCGTTTGGAGTCTTACAAATAAACTGCTAAAGAAAAGTTTATATTGGGATTATATTAAACTTCTGCAAATAGGAGTAAGACTGGTTCATTTACACAGACTTAGCAACAGCGACTACAAGGACCTCACCAAGCCAACAGCAACCGTACATCAGCAACTCGGAATCGGAAAGTTAACATCTAAGCAGGTCCATACCACCCAAAGAGGGCCCAGGGACAACACTGCATTACACTGACCAACAAAACAAAAACAATGCAGGATATTTAAGGTTTCTATGCCTGCATGGCAGTAACTGCATGTCCAAACAGATGCAAATGGGTAACTGTATGTTAAAAAGCAGTTGTGCAGCATCAAGCCAGATGTTTAAGAGCAGACCATCAACCTAGTGTGAATAAGGCCCAAGTCAAACATTTCGGCTGATCTAATGTGACAAAACAAACCTCTAACCTTGCAGGTTTATAGTGATCAGGCCGAGTAGAGAATTATTGGGGCTGTTAATAGGTACGCCATTAGGTGGCCATCTTTTTCCACACCCTGGAAGAACCAGAGGTCCCTCAGCCCAATATGATCAAACCAGGACAGGACTATATAGGACACAAGATATTTGTATTGGTGCCCAGGAGGGGATATACATAAAGACACTCCTGGTCAGCATCACTACTATAAATTTCCATCTTGTCAGCATTGATCACAAGTCTAAATTACCATGTTTTCTCACCATGTTGTTTCACAGAGTCATAGGAAATTCCAAACTCAGACTAGTCAGGCAGAGGGTGGTTCTATAGCACTGATTAGCATATTTAGCTCAAATATAACTAGCTGATCCCATTATGTTGACATAAGTGAAGGAGACAAACAAAGGTGTAAACAAAAGTACTGTGCTTGAAGGAGTGAAAACAATTGCTTATCAGGTGATTAATTTAATCTTGTTAGAGATAAAGTCTCCCCACAGTGAGCTCTGATCATGGTGGCTTCACTCCCTGCTCCCTGTCTAACCAGGAACAGGGAGATATGGGTGGTAGAGACACTTGTGTGCACTCAAAGCGCATACAATCTCTCTTATCTCCTAACCTAAATCTTCATTTATCGTACCCTACATGTTGAAAGCGGATATTTTTTGTGAGAAAACCCCTTTAAGCATGTCACGGTTTCTACATGAATTACATGATGGTGTGTGAGGGAGGCAAGGTAGCATTGCCATATCTTTATTTTTTTTTTCCCCAACATCAGATGTATTTTACTGGTCAATGACTGTGACTATGAGGGAAAGTATTGTTTCTGGTGGCCTTTACATCTTTGTCCAGCTTAATGTTGATGGTCTTCTGTGCCAGCAAACCTTTTGCAGTTTCTTTTGCAGTTTTATGCTGCCAGCAAACCTTTTACTCAGATCCCATTACTACAGCATTCTTTATAGCAATGAACCAAACTATGAGGGTGAAATAAGAGAATCTGTCAGAAGATTTTGAGATTTTATAGGTGTATGTACATAGTTACTAAAGTGGAGTTAGGCTTTGAAAGGTGTTGTCCCTTGAAGACCGTCCCCGTCCATAATCTGTATTCATGCATATGGATGTCACAGAGGGGGTTCCTCTGGTATGGACCTTCCTTTTAGGAGTCAGATCAATGGACTTTAGAGGTCCATGTATTATCATGGGTGGCCACAGATATGAATAACAGAGATGTAATGCTACAATGTCTATCCAGGGAAGGTGTCATACAGCATAAGCAGCCGTTTGGCAGGGCACTAGGAGCTGGAGCCAGGGTGATCAGCTGCTGCAGCATGACAGACCCTTTACATTTTTAATATTTTTAGATGAAATAGCTATAAACACATCAACTAGTGAAAAGCTGAACTAAGTGAAGCTCTGAATTACGCTTCCATCTCATTTACATACAGCACATAGTGACACAAACAGGATATGCACGTCATAAAATTAAATAACCTGCAACATGTAAAAAAGGAAAATCCTTGGAATATGTTACTACTTATGTTTGTCACAATTCTGGCACTACACCGCGGCCGCTCCATCAGCAGGCCCAGTCCAAGTGTGCACACTGGACCTCGTGAACAGAGCTTTAAATCTGAGAGCCGATGCTTAGAATTTATGAGCAGTCAACACCAAAAGTTGAGTTAAATTCCTTAATGGGGCATTCCCATCACAGTAAGTGCTGCTTGAAGGGCCAATTACTGTAAAGTAAGCAATGTTAAAAATTCATGTTAAAAAAATGTGTGCGCTTTATGGGCCCTTTTTGTATTTTCAACTGGCTCTCGTCTCCTTGGTTACCGACCATCACTTTGTGCTTTCAGTGGTGGCCGGTAATGCAGTTTTACATCACGTTTTGGCCGCTGCCCTGCTACGCTTTGCTTCCAAAAAATGGGCAGTACAGGCACGATGAGGTCCGCTCACCACTTGTCTGTACGTGCGCGTTCCCGACATGGGCATAACTAGAGCCATAGCAACGGCTCTGGGGCTCAGAGGTTGAGGGGCCCCACTCAGGGCTCAGGAACATTGTTCCTTTTTGTAGGTAACAAGTAGTTGGTGGTTTTCTTCTCTCCAGCATTACTATTATGTGCTCTGATATATAGCTGTATTCTATATACCTTTAATTATTGCTACTTATGCTGCCGTTTTAGTTTATTGTCATAAGATGGCTGGGCCCATTTTATTTTGCTATAGGGCCCTATGAATCATAACTTCCCCCCCTGTTCCCAATACTGCTATTTGAACAGTTACAGCAAAACAGTGGTGGTCCTTAACCAAGGAGACAGGAGAACAAGTTGAATGTACAAAAAGGCCTGTATTACATAAAGAATACATATTTTTAGTAACATCAATACAGTTTCTCATAATGCAAATTATTTACTATACAGAAAATGGTTCCTGTGTTGGGAAATTTTCAGTTGCATATTTTTAGGACTGTAAATATCTTTAACCCATTTGTGACAGTAATTTCTGACAACAACTTTTTTTTTTTTTTTTTTTCTGTCAGCATAGCTATTTGAGGGCTTGTTTTTTGCAGGACAAGCAGTCTGTTTTTAAACTATACCACTGAACTTTACATTTTAGAACATAAAGAGGTTGTCCGGTTCATATGGAAATGAAATGTTAATCTGCTGGCGCCTCCTCATCTCTGAGCCAGCGCTCCCGGGTCTCCCCAATCTTCTGTTTACTTTTTTTCTTAAGCTGCAGTGATGACGTCCCATTCAGAAGAAGAAGAAGTACGCAGAAGACCGGGGAGAGTCAGCACTGGATCAGAGGAGCAGAAAATCGGGAAGTAGTTTTTTTTTTGTTTTTTTATATTGGGTGCTAGCAGCGTACCATTTAATTTTTATGTGTATGGAACAACCCTGTTAGGTTTTTAGCCCTACTAGAGTACTTGACCATTAGGAGGCACAATCACTTGTACACTATACCGCAATACTCAGATATTGCAGGATAGCATACAATTACGGCTCTCCTATTATACTCTCATGGCAGGACTGGGGGCCTTCATTATGATATGACAGGATTACGTTATTGGAGGCACTCGTATAACTGCCTAGATTTTGTGATTGTGCTGACCACACATCTAAGCTGGTAAATGGCCGAGATCTGAAGGCAGATGTTAACTGTAGCTAACAGGCAACATCTACGGTGTATGGAGCGGGCTCAGCTCCGGAGCCCTCTCCATACTATCTTCTCAACATTATGTCACGCATGTATGCCAAATGCCGGTAAAGGGTTAAAGGTGTTGTCCAGAAGCATGGCTTCTTTCTTCCTGAAACAGCAAAACACGTCCATGGGTTGTTTCTGGTAATGTAGTTCAGCTTCATTAAAGTGCATGGGGCCGAGCTGCAATTCTCTGCAGCTTGTGGAAGGTGTAGCACTGTTTTTTGGATGAAAATAGTAGCCATATTTTCTTGAATTTTTGACAACTCTCTCTTAAGGCATTTTTCCATCTCAGACATTTATGGAAGACTCTTGGGGTATACGGGTAAGTTGCTACTTCGGTCATAAGAAAAGGAGGTGACAACAGACTAAATATTGGGGTGGTTAAAGGGCTTGCTCAGCTCTTTCAATGATGTCCATAGAATTCAGTGGGGAGAACCATGCACATTCATGGCTACCTCACCTGGTGACACCAGCTATCAGACATGTGGTGGATGATGCCTGTCCTGGACAACATGAATGGGCAAGTGAATTGTCACCAATGACCTTACAATGCACACATTCCAATTGCGGCAAAAAATGAAACGATATTTCCTCTTTACAAGAGGGAACACCTGGAGTCACATAGCTAATGGGATACCTTTGAGTCTACTCTTCAATACTTTAAGACATCTTGAGAATGGTGAGAGTTTAAAACACAAGACATACTAGAAAGTTACATAATGTGCATTACACGATTCATTTACATAGAACAAAAAAAAATAAATCACTTTAATCTACAGCTAAAAACACAAAAAAGCACTTCACTGCATAAAGGAAACTGTGTAAACAAATGGGAGTTGTGAAACCAGACATTTCTGGAGTCACATAATTAATGCAGCGATACAGGTCGTCTGAGGCGGAAACAAACCGGGGACAGGTTGGAAAAAGGACCATTTTTTGGCATAAAAATTAGGAACATGTTAGGAATATCTATATAACCTTATAGTAGGTCCTGATATTAAGAATCCTCTGAGCGGTTGAGGAGAAAACTTTATGGGCATTTTACATTGGTCAGATTTGCTACAGAAAATTTCTGCAGCAAATCTGCAAACAATCTGCTTGAAATCCGCTCTCAATGGTTCAGATTTGTGGATGTGGATTTTCCTTTGGATTATGCAAAAACAGGAAAAACAAATCTGCAGTTGTGGATTTTGCTGCAGATCCAGGTAATCTGCACCACAAGTCAATTTCCGTGCATAAAAAATCTAAAGCATCAACGTGAGGCTTGTAAAATTGTATCCACAAGTATGGCACTGTAATCCATTGCGGATTTTACCTACGCAAATCTACAGGTAACACGCACTACGAATTTATTCTTGATGAACGTACCCTAAAATTATATTAGGAGTTCACCACTAAGCTACCCCCGGCCTTCTTGGTTATTAGATATTAACCCACACCCATGTTAGACCACCATCTGTAGTGGTTTTTAAGAATAACCTCTTCATCTCTCTAGACCACCACAGATGCTAGACATTAAATAAAAAAATACTCTAGACCAGCAGGAATACTTTCACTAACAGTGGACCACCCTATGCATAAATGTAAGATATGAAAAATTGGCAAAACTGTAAGTGAAAGATTAAAAGGATTTATCCCTTCTGGATCCAAGGTACTAACACTTGAAAGGCCCTCTATGAAAATCTTGCATTTGCCCCTGTATCTGTGCATGTCTGATGGGGGTTGTGCAGCTTTATTGGGGTTTTCACTACTTTAAAAATGAAATGTTTATACCTGCTAAACCTGAGCCCTCCTTAACCACACATCGATATAAGCAATCAATATGGGGATCAGATATGTATCCAGAGATGACTCAGTGAGACAACAGTTTGGTGGAATATAGTCCAGTGGGAAAGGGACAGAAAGTAGATATTGGCATGGCCATTGAGCTGTAGTAGGCCCCATTCCCCCCGGCTTCGGTGCTGTATGGGAAGCCTTCACTACATATGAGGTTATCCTAACGTCAATACATATACAGGTTGACCGTGTGCGTTATGCTAAATATTCATATAGTATAGTATTGTGTCTAACCAGACGGACCTAATTTGTTTTTAGCGTATAAAAAAATTAATTCATCTGTTTTTAGGAAGGATGATTGAATACAAACGCGACCATCATCAGAAGCTGGAACTCAAACTACCAGAATCCTGTATTGCATTTAGGCTACTTTGCAAAATCCCTTTTCTGCGGCCGTCTCGCAGCCCAACTCTCCCCATTCATGTCTGTAGGAGTTCTGAGTGTAGCAGAGCACACAGATTTGAACAGCCACAGCAAATAACAGGAAGAAAAGTGCGACCATCTCACGTTCTATGAGAATGGCTACTAGTGAGCTGCGGTTTGGCCTCAGAAAGTGATTTTGCAGTGTGGCAAAACCCCCTTTCATGATATCTCCTGGGCCCCAATGCAAAATCTGTAGTAGAGCCCCCTCAAATGTGTCATTTATAATACTAGTGTCTTTTTAGGTGGCAGAGGAATCTTTGTACCCTCTTATTAACCTGCTACTGGTTACCCCTGAGATCCTCACCCATCTCAGAAATGAGCTCTAAAAGGATGGTCAGGACTCTCCCATTGAAATTTAGCACAGCCAAGTGGCGCGCTTGTTCTGGAGATTGATGGCCTATCTTATATATAGGCCGTCAATGTCTTTGGTGAGACAACCCCTTTAAGGCTTAATAGAATTTGATGTATGTAAATATACATACCTGGACTACAGACTTATAACAGAATTTTACCGTTAGAATCTGATGCGGTTACTTGTATTTTATCCTTCTTATTTCAGACATTTTTCAAATATTATTAATCCCCCCTGGCTTTTACCATGCAAAAAGGTCAATATCTGCTGGGAAAGCTTCATGGAATATCACTGTATATTAAAATACAGAATTTGAAATAATCTTATTGCACATCTACCACAATTTATTAAAAGCACAAATACCATATATAGCCATAAAAAAGTTTTCAGAATTCAAATAACTTACAAAATTACTCTAGATATCCCTAAGCTTGAACACATTGATACCCATCTGGGCCAACCAAACAAGATGTAAGAAGGTGTAAATTGCTAAATCTTTCAGACCAACCAATCTTATACAAAACAAGGTAACGACATCTACTTACACTGTAAAGTGATAAACAAAACACTTCCATCCCGTTGGCCGTTCCAAAAAGTTATAAACTCTGCCTTGTATGTTGGTTCTGGAGAGCAGAGGTCGCCTCGCGCTGTAGATGGAAACTCTGGGGTCCAGGTTGATCGTCGGCCGTGGGGTCTCCGTGTTAATCAGAACATCGCGTTTCAGTTCAAAAGTGGTGGTCGCACGTTCTTGACCTTGCTGGCCATTGCTGCTTAACCCCTGAGGTAACGGGATGTGTTCATAATGTGTGTTCAGGTTTTCATTCATCTCCAGGGGACTCTGTTTGTTGCGGAGATTTTTTCTAGAGGTTAAGATGCCAAGGTTCTTCTTTTTTTGCTGTGTTGGAGCAGAAGGAGGAGAAGATGAGGACATGGATGAAGTTGTAAGTCAAGGAAAAAAGGTTCTTTCGGATGGTGAACTTTTATTGAAAAATATTTCATGTAGAAACTTCCAAGTTCTCCTTTCCTCCAGCGTGTTTAATCTGCCTGGAAAGCAAAAAGAAGCAAATTCTAGTGAGTAACACACACGAGTTTTGAGGTCCTGCCTACTCCAGCTCTCTCCTGATGACTCCTCTTGCAGGGAGTGGTTTGGCCAAGATTCCTTTCTAACCACTGCTCTTTTAAATGTCTGTTGGGGCTGTTAATCTTAGAGGTGTGATCCTAAATGCTGAGCGCTCTGGAAACGTCACTTTCTTTTCACTTTCTTAGGGAACTTTTGCTCTGTCCTACTGGAAAGACAACATGTGCTTACTGCTCGCAGTGTCCTGGAGGCAACGGAATGCCTTTCATTCCATTGAAACTGTGAACTTGAGACTGATTATGTACAGAACAGGCGGCACTCTCTTAGTTACATGCTGCGAGTTCTCTCCTACTGGATGGGAGGGGGGTATATAACGAAAACAAACAAAACACACATCACCATCATCACATCTTTAAAAATAGCACTTTATAATGTATCAATGGTGTTACTTTCCTGAAGACATTGTTGCACATGTACATACAATGGTCTTCAAAATGTAGAACCATCTTGAACAATGTCACTAGTAGGTAGCCACTAGAGATGAGCGCGGAGTAAAAAGTTCTAGTTCGATTAGAACCTTAAACCGAACACACTAAAGTCAATGGGAGATTGTCTGGTTAATTTTTATACCTATACAGGTGAGGAGAAGCTGGGATTACCATAACAGTAAACTGGATACGTGGAACAACTTAGTGAAGAAAATTTGGCTCCAGGAGTGACAGAAAAAAATTGAGAGGCTAAAATACTTCATTCCGTTCAATGACTAATTGAAAAGATGAGGAGGACAGCTTGGAAGCAGGGGCGAAGCTATAGGAGGTGCAGCGGTAGCAGCTGCTATGGGGCCCCCGCAAGTCCCTTTGACACATAGGAGATTTGGAGACGCTGTGTTATACAATTACTGAACCCCCAAAACTACAAAAACTGAACTTTTGGGCACAGAGTATGATTTAGCAAATCCAAGCACCCTGTATAATATATATCCATGTATATGAGAGTTTGGCGTTATATGAGCCTGCAAAATGTCACCAAATAACAGCTTCTGGGTGTGGGAAAGATGCAGCCCGCAATATCCACCTCCCAAACGATGGATGTCTCTGGAGAGGAAAACGCTATCTCACTAAGAGCAGTCTGTACAGTACGGAGAGTGAGCTGAAAATGGTGTTCACAAGGCAATACGGTGAAATATATATAACATGGTCATGTGATTTTAGCAGCCAATGAGAGACCTACACCTCAGTGATGACAATTTTGACACTTCTCTGTGCTCTTCACTGATTAGATGGCCGCCAAAAGTGCAGAAAGCCGCTGAAAATGAGAACTAGAACTTTACTCGAACGAACAGTAAAACGTTTGGTTCCATTGGAGTTCTAAAAGTTCGAGAAGTTCTACTAGAACTTAACTTTTCTAGAACAGTGCGATGAACACTAGTAGCCACCATAACAGGATTACCAATGACCATGAAGCCACCTCAATGTCACGTGACCTTACAAACACCATGTGCAACTTTTCATGCAATTTCAACACACCTCCTGCTAGTAGTATAATGTTGTACCGTGTTAGCCATAGAAAGTAGTAGAAGAGTGAAGAAATCAGGCGATACCTTTTTCAGGCTAACGGAGTATATTTGATGGTGAGCTTTCGAGAGAACTAGCTAGCTTCTTCAGACAAGATGTCCTGGATGTCCTGGATTAACATAGGAAGTATCTACTGACCAGGGGTTTTAGGAGATTTTTTCCACCCAACCTGAGAATATTCTCGTCAGAGTCCTAATACCAGAAATGATAGGCCTCCCAGGGTTGCCTTCTTTTGGATCATGGGAGCATGTAGAAGCAGCCCGCCCTGGGATCCACTGAGGATGCCCCTCTACCTGCCTCTGACCTGAGTTGGAAACCACCAAACCTGCGGCGCATTATTGTCCGGAGCGGCCTAAAGGCCCCAACTGAAAATGGCACCTCACCCTGCCTGCAGAACAGGTGCAAGACCTGCAGGCACATCCACACTGCTGACAGTGTACCTGTCCCACAGTCACAGCAGTGCACAGAACTAGGGGACATTTTCCTGCAGGTCTAGCAATGTGGTGTATCTGATTATGTGTATGCAATGTCCTACCACAGGCCTTTATGTGGGGGGGAAACAGGGCAGAGACTCAGCCAACGCATGAACTCCCACAGATTCACTATTAATAACAGCAGAACTGATCTTCCAGTGGCACAACACTTCTCCAGAGATGACCATTGTATTGAAGATCTGAAAATTATGGTTTTAATGGGACACTTTAAGACGCAGAGGGAGAGAAAGGAATGGGAATTTAAATTAATGCAAAAATTTCAGACTCTGCAAAATGGGTTAAATATTCATGCCAGCTTTATGTCAAACTATGTGTGAACTGTGATGGTCACAAATCACGGCCTGATGGCTGCTAGATAAGACGCAGAAATACTGACCCCCTCTGTCACGCCTCACAAGTTTCCAGATAGTTGATTGCTTGACCTGTTGTAAATAACTTTCTGCTTATATTGCATTTTGTTATTGTTAAGAATTCGAAGTTTCTTTGAAGGTCCATGTCTTTTGTGTATAAAAAGTCTATTTAATTTTCAATTTCTTGTATAACAACTTGTCTGAAGAAGGGAGCTAGTTCTCTCGAAAGCTCACCATCAAATATACTCAGTTAGCCTGAAAAAGGTATCGCCTGATTTCTTCACTCTTCTAACACACCTCCTGGGCAACTCTAACAGGGGTCACGTTCTCCAGGTTAATTAGCTATACCCGACAACAAACAATCTGTTTTTCTAGTATTTGATAATCAAAACAATGGTTGGATAAGCAGTTTTTTCTCATTTTAATCTTAAAGGGGTTGCATCATTTCATTAAATGGTCTTCAGAATAAGGGGACAGTGAAAACAAGTAACTTTGCAATTAGAGGTCATTAGCAAAGCTGTCTTGTATTAACAGGATCCCTTATCTTCCGTTTACAATGATATCCAGTGCTGGTCAGATCTCTCCTCCTTGTATTTCACTAGCTGAGAGCTCATTTACATTCTGTTCAGCCCCCGGTCGGTCGTATTCACAGGAGTGAGCATTCCTGCCCACCAGTCAAGCCAATATCGCTCTGCTCTACACTGATGAGGGGCAAAACCCTTAAACGCGTATGTAGATGAGCAATATTGGCTTGACAATTATTCCTTTTTGCTTCTCAAAGATTCAGTGAATCAGAAGTAAATTGAGGATTTGTTACAACCTATAGAGGGCGCAGTGAGCTTTCCAGCTCCTTTCCCATAATGCCTTGTGATCTCTCACTCAGAGTAAGGGACCAGCACATTTTCACTCTGCACAGCCAGAAGAAACAGAACACTGCAGGGCTTCCACAATCAGGAAACAGCACAATTGTGTGTTGATCCCTGCCTCTCCTGCATAAAAGGGAGATCTGTGCCGTTCATAGAAAGCTGAATTCAACTGTAACACATCTCCAGCTGTGAGAGGAGAAGAGTTCAGTGCTTAGTCTAGATTGAATGCAGCCTGTGGTATGTATACAGCTCTTATAAAATAAGACTGATAGGGAGAGACACAGTGACATGTGGACTCAGAGGGCGTGGGAAAGGGAGGGTGGAGGGGAGGGGGGAGTCTCAGGAGCCACATGAACAGTGAAGGGGGGGGGTGGGGATGATGCAACCAGCTGGGAGGGGAAGAAACGACCCTGCATTTCTAGAGTTGAGAAGTTGATCGCAGTATGAATCAGCTGAACTAAAGAAGTGATACATCCCCTTTACCATTAGGGGCAGATTTCACAATGAACATTTTTTGACAATTTTTTTTTGGCAGAAATACACAGCAATTAAAGGATTTTTGCCACAATCTCATTTCATACCTCCTGCATCTAGCTCTTCAGCTCTGTGTGTTCAGACGGGTGCATGTGTGATTTGTTTGAATTGCATATCATGTGACCCAGCAGGATGACATGCCCATGCCTTTCCTCTCTCAATTCAAATTAAGGTTCGTTTATGTAACAAGCTGTGAGTAGCTACAATGTAGCTCAGAGATAAAGTTTTTGCCTCACAGCACAAGGGTCCTAGGTTCAAATCCCTGCAGGAACCAAACCTGTGTATTTTTTTTCTCTCTGTATTAATGCACAGACCTCATTGAGGTTTCTTTTTTTTTTATTTATTTGCACTGTTTGACTAATTACTAAGGAATACAGAGGACAGGAGTAGAGTGACAGCACCTGGGGTTGAACACTCAGAAGCTGCTTGAGAGGAGAGGTGATGTCTGAGCATTTCTGGCCAGGACTGAGGAGCTCTCAGCCCTGGTTGTATCCCCTGGAGACGAGCTGTAAACTAGGGATCACTAAAAGGAGCAGCTAAAACAAAACGGTCCAGAATTCCTAATAATGATGAATGGTGAAAATGTTTATTATTTAATTTGCAAGCTTCCCAGATCAATTTTACTTTGTTGCAAAACCCCTTTAATGATGTGCATTTCTGCACAAAAAAGCATTAAAAACATTGTGTGAAAGCGCACTAATAATAACTGTCTGATTTACCAGGTGAGCTGCTGCAAATTAATTATTAGTAATGCAAAACAAAAGATAATGTAAAGATCACTGCTTACGCAAAACTATGTTGATTAAATTAATCAATTGTATTGCAAATTGTAATAAAAACTGACATAATGATGACGTACCAGGCCTGCAGATCAACCTGTATGTATTAACCAAAATAAATAATTTTGCTTCTTAATGATCAGCTTGATGTCAGGCGTCAACATTCTGACAATGCCATTCGGATATTAAATTGGAAACCGGCACAACGAAGACTAAGTCCCGGGTTTATAGCGACAACATTGGGGATAACCTATTGCCCCCAAGTGTGCACAAAGATCATGATCAATTTCATTAATTTAAATTTACCAAATGCCTCCTGGAGTTATTATTTCAGAGCAAATATCCTCCAGTAAAACTTAACATGTTCACAATCTCACTTTAATTCCATAGGGAATGCAGACCTGTCAAATCAACCATCTATGAGAGACAGTTTTACATCGCCCTCTAGTGATCACAGGAAGCATAGCTGACAAATTCGTAAAATCTAAAAAAGGATACACTGCAGGGATGGCCATAAATTTTGTAGCAGAGGATCTGGTTTGTAGTTTTGGAGTTGAATGGCCTACCACAATTTAAATAAAAGGGCATTTATTAATACTAATTAAATAGAGTAGAGCCACGCACAAGAGCACCAATTAAAGTGAGCAAAGCAACCTTAAAAAAACACATCAGGTGGTTTATGTTGCCCTATCTGAAAGTAGGATATGACAGAGGGAGAGAAAGCGGAGCTCTGTGATATATAGGATTATATGATAGAGGAGAGAAGCTGAGCTCTGTGATATTTAGGGTTATATCAGAGGGAGAGAAGTCGAGGTCCTATATATCACAGAACTCAGCCCCTCTCCATCATATAACCCTATAAATCACAGAGCTCAGCTTCTCTTCCCTATCATATAACCCTATATATCACAGAGCCCAGTTTATTTCCCCCTGAGTAAAAAGCAGATTAAATCTTAAAAGTAAAACTGAAAGTACTGCTGACCCCACCCACATTCAGTGATTGACAGTCTGTTCTACACACACATTGATACAGGAAAAGCTGCCAATCACCGCATGTGGGTGGAGTAAGCAGGACTTGACTGTTTCTTAAGGAGTCTGGTCAGGACTTACATTTTTTACTCAGAAATCCTACTTTGTGTCATATAAACCTGTATTGTTTTCAGTATAGAAGATGTTAAAATTAATTAACGTCTATACAAATCCCACCGATCTAAATTACTGCACAGGACATCCAGTTCGTGAAAAGAAAGCTTGTTTCATTGAAATCGGAAGACGCGTTTCGTGTTCAAAGAATACTTCATTAGTTGGGATTTGTATAGATGTTAATTAATTTGAAAATTTTCTATATTGAAAACAAGTCTTTCGGCCTCCTCTATCTACGGAGAGAAGTAACCCCTGACCCTCTGCAGCGGACCTCATCACCATCAGTTCCCTAATACTTTGGGAAAGGCTTTCAAAAGTGTTGTGCCTTGTGTGCACAACACAAAAAGGTTAGTATGTATGTATGTATATATATATATATATATATATATATATATATATATATATATATATATATATATATACACACACACACACACACACACACTAATGTTTTCCAATTTAGTCGCAATATTGCACTAGGGAGCGCTGGCTCCATTCTGTTTTTTCTCTACATATATAAACCTGTATATCACAGAGCTCAGCTTCTCTCCCTTTATCACAGGTAGGGTAGAATAAACCACCTGACCCCTTCCCTTTAACTGTCATCATTTTTGCCATTTTACCCTCACTTTAGGAACAGAGTTGCAGCAGAAATTTTCTACAGGTAAATCTGCACATAAAAATCTGCAACAGATTGTCGGGGATTTTATCTGGACAATCAGTTCAATGAAATAAACACACACACACACAAACATGCTACAGATTTAAAAGTTTACACATAGAAACTTTCTGCCATATAAACCAGCAGCTTGTAAAATCTCTTTTACGTGGCTGTAATCCATGCTGAAATCCATTCAAAAAATCCCTAGCGCTCAGTTTGCAGGCAAGAAAAATTTATAGGGGTTCTCTCACTAGGTTGTTTCACTGCATTAAAAACAGATTTACACTCACTCTTTCTCCTTAGGCTGTGGGTGGTTCTATAGCAGTGATTAGCATACTTCGCTTCTCTGCCAGTGGCTGATCTGTTACACTGTCAAGTGCAGGAGATGTTATTTCTTCATTAAACTAAAGTTACATGTGCTGCGAGGACTGAAGACAATGGTTTATCTGTAATCTTGTTAGAGATAATTAGTTTGCTTGACTGAGCAGTCCATCCATGGTGACATAACTCCCTGCTCTAATCAAATAACAGAGTTATGGTCAGGTAATCCTAGAAACCTGTGTGCACATAAAATATCTCATCTCCTGACTAAAGTAATAGCTTAGAAAAAGTCTTTAATTTCTTGTCCCTTTATGTCGTACGCTAATTTTTGTAGTGAGAAAACCCCTTTAGGATCCTCATTGTTTGTTCACTGAGGAGAACAGTTACAAAGATGGTCTCTCCTGCTGAAGGACCTGTCCCGTCCTGCAATACACAGAGAACCAGTTTTGTCCTGTGGTGGCGCTGCAGGGAAATTTAACACTTAGGGGCCGTTCACCCGGCTTATTTTGGCGCGGATTGGCACCGTACTGCGCGCCGGATTTGCGCTGCAGTACGGCGCCAATCCGTCGCAGTAATTACGGTAATCCACTGCTCTCATAGAGAACAGTGGATTTCGTCGCTCCTCCCCGCTCGGCGAAGCCGGCGGGCGGTGGAGAAACTGACATGCACATTATCCAGGCGCAATACGTGCCGTGGATAATGCAAGTCTATGGGGCCGGGGGCCGCGCCCCCGCCCCGCCCCCGCCCCTTATTCAAGCCGGAATTGGGAGCGCAATCCGGCTCGCAATTACGGCTTGAATAAGCCGTGTGAACCGGGGCTTACTGCTGGCTTTACACACTAATTACAGGTGATTGCGCCTAAGTGGAGAACCCCTTTAAACACAAAAATAGGTCATAAAAAGCAAAACCTACCCTTACGAAACGTCATGAAACGTCACAACCAAGTGCAACTGTCATGTGGGAGCACAGCATGCTGCAGCATTAACTGACATCCGCACGCAAGTCATGAATATGTCATTCTGTTACTGCCATTTCAGATCAGTCTGTCCTGCCGCCGTGACATAGGGGAACCACTCACATGACTCAGCTTTGACCTGATTTTTGATCCAGATTTTGTACCAAAATCTGTGACAATCTGGGTTACTACAACTGAAAATTTTGTGTGGATTCTGTTGTGCAAGAAGCAGAGATCATCTCAATTACAATGCGGCCAATCCTTATACAAATTTGCAAATTGCAGATCAGCATCAAAAATATAAGGGTCACTCCTAGATTTCTGTTGGGGAAAATAAACTGGATTCGCCTCATTGTTGTCAATGGAAAAACAGCATCACAGTGCACACAATGCCGATTTTCCTCAGCATTAAAGAGAACCTTTCCACAAGCTAGCCCTAGTGTCAGACCTCTGTTTCAGGCGCTGTGTCCCTTATTCTTAAAAGCTGTCTTTTTCGAGATTTAATGCTCAAATCTGCATTTTTTCAGGCGAAAAAGTTTAAAGATCTTTTTTTTAAAACCACGCCCCCCCCTGAGGATACCCCCCCAACTCAACTGATAAGCCTTTTTACTTTGAATAGTAAAAACATGTGAAAACTTCAGTGGTGGGGCTACCCTTTTGGTGGGGGGGGGCTAACACCCTCTGAATAAATTTAGGGGTAAAGGGGTTTAAAACTCAGCATCTTCACAATAAGGGGCACAGCGCGGGAACAGCGGTCTGTCACAACTTGTCTCCCCTCACAAGGGAGGCATAAACTATGTGACGGGTTCCCCTTTAATGGTAATCTTTTAAACAGGGCCCTGTTTTAACTGTAAAAAAATTGATACTATGCTTTTTTTCCCCCACCATTTTTTTTTCTAGGGGTAATTTTTTTTTTAAATTTCTGCTCTTATAATAGATAAAATTTTATATATATATATTTATAATATAGGCACCCAACTTACTTTAACTGCATTTAACAGCATTAAAAGAATCTTAGAGCACTTCAGGGACATGGGAGCCTTGAAAAAGGAACAGACCCTTTAAATCATAGGAGTTTTTTAGGTATGCTCTGTGACCTGGAAGGAAAAAGTGTGCAGGAGGGGGACTGTGGCTACCCTATTGGGTCACCTGCAATTATGTCACCTTTCTCTACAGAACAAGAAATGTCTATTATCAGGCCTAGTAACCAAAGGGAAAAAAGCGAACTAATTTTTTAAATATTAGTAATTAAGAAAAAAAAAAAAATAAAAATATAAAAACACATAAGCAATAATCCTTGAAAAACCGTTTTAAAAACAAAATTTAACAAAGTCATTTTTTTGATGACGCGCCTTTAAAAAAAAATTTTTTTTTTGAAAACTGGAACACCACATCCAACACTGCAATGCACAGGACAGCTGTGATCAAGAACCTCATAGGTTTGAAATGCGTAAGGGGGTATCTAGTAGTGCTGGATGTGGTGCTCCACAATGTTATGTCATTTATTATAAGAAGAAAGTAAAGTTTCGTTTGGCTTTTATCCAAGTGTGTGGAATAAGGATTATAAAAAATATCGTGAAGCTGACCGTTGGGGCCCGCAAAAAACAAAAAGTCCAAGTTACAAAGGGGAAATTTAATCTATTCACATTGAGGACCGGTGACTTTTTTACATAGTGTGTGCAGCATTTTTACCCAGATTGTAATAGTCTCTCAAGTCCATTGGGAACCTGGCATCAGCTCGGAGTGGCCTAGTACTGAAGTCAGTCCTGTTCCTTGCTTTTTACATCCCATTAAACGTATACAAAGCACCAAAAAATGCACAGCTGACCCTCAAGATACAATATTAATTGGTTCCTGACTCTAATGAAAATTTGTAACTGGGTCTAAGGCCCCAAAATTTGACTCCTTACAGCAGATAACTAATACAGATAAAGCAAGTCCTTCCATATAACCTCAGATGGAGCTGCTGGAAATCACTTGTTATGATGAGCATAAGAGCTTCTTTGGGTCATGTGTTTAAGACACAAATATGCCAGAAAAAAAAAAAAAATAGGGCTCTCACCCGGTGCCCAAAGGAGCCGCTCATCCTGGTACATATATAGAGCAGTACTGGACATGTAGTACTGCACTGTACTGTAGAGAGGCGTAACTACACCACCAATCACTACATGTACCTCACTAATGCATCTAAAAGCAGTACAGGATATGTAGTACCGCACTGTACAGTAGAGGTACTAATAGACCGCCAATCAGTGCATGCACCTCACTAAGACATGTAAGAGCAGTACAGGACATGTAGTACCACACTGTACTGTAGAGAGGCGCTACTACACCGCCAATCACTGCATGCACCTCACTAATACATGTAAGAGCAGTACAGGACATGTAGTACCACACCGTACTGTAGAGAGGCGCTACTACACCGCCAATCACTGCATGTACCTCACTAACACAGAGATTTTACAAGTAAAAGGTTATTGATAATTGGTTGGCTCTTTCCTCAATCCCATTAGCTGCAGATCAGCTGTGTCTGGGATATTGTATCTTGAGACCACACTCACTATACAATGTTCCAGTAAAGACCATTGAACGTTAAAAAAAAAATTGCATCCTTAGGACAATGTAACTCGACGGTGGACTAGTCACTTTACAGGAACAGTGACTGAATATTTAAAAAAAAAAAAAAAAAAAGTAAGCAATTTATTTTTTAGATACTATAGAGCCACTGTTTTTACTGGTGACCTCCTGCCTCCCTCCATATCAGTTCTACAGAAACAAGGACACAGTGAAGGACCCCTTTACTATAGAGATATTGCACTTGCAGGGCATCCCCTTTAATTCTAGCTTGTGGCACAGAACTACCGTATATAAAATACTAATACACACCAATATAACCAGAAGTTAATTACCAATTATCTTCCAACAAGGCCTTTCAGGAGGTAAGATATAAAGTAGCGGGGCGTGGCTTGCCATGAGCAGAGACTAGACTTACATCGCAAGAGCTCCTCCAGGGACTTGCCAATATACCCAGAGGCGTAACAAGAAGCCTGCCACAGCTGCCGGGACCACCACAGAACCCACAGTGCTCACTATCTCCGATTTCTTTGCCCCGCTACAGGGGTTAGAGGAGGAGGACTCATCTTCCCGCGCGTGGCACCCGCCGAGCACAGCCTCACCTGCATTCGAAGATCCTGCCGGACCCAGACGCCGGGACATCAGCAGAGGACCGTTCGCTGCATCGGACTGCTCACCCGACAGCAGAGGAGGAAAATCGCGACAGGTTAAAGTCCAGAGCTCCTGCTTCTCGCGCGGCACCTCCGCTGCGAGAGATGCCAGCTCTGGACCGCCAGCCTCCCACCCACAGTGGCGCATCAGAGAGCCGGAAGCCATGTCAGTGTGGGGCTGGAGAATCCCTACCCCGTCAGGCTGACAACCCAGGACAGGCAGCACATAATACAGGGAGTTCCTGGAGTCTCCCAGACCCCCAAGTGCCGCATGAAACTGCCGCTTTTTCGGTGGGAACTCCACCAACAGGGGACAGATATATAAGCTCCCCTTTAAGCACGTCAGCTAACTGGGCTGCAGAGGGATCACTGTTCATAGACCCTGAAGGGGCAAACTCTCCAGCTACCGTCCTTTGCCCCCAGACAACTCCAACTATGCTGTCCTCAGTATGGCCCGCCACCCCACACTACAATGCTCAGAGTGCCCCTGCCTCCCAACGGCCTGGCACTCTTGTGGTTGCTCAGGTCCACAAACCCGCCACGGATTTGGAGGGTCGAAGGGTCCCTCTTGGAGATGATCTACACTCACAAACACCCGCAACCGTGGCTGCGCGTCATGAGGCAACAACTAGTGGACAGGCACAGCGCCAATAACCCTTGCTGTCTCAAGGGAAGCTGCCCTCCTCTCCCATGCCGCCTACAACAGACGTGCTGTCTTGTTCTTCCACCGCACACGCAGTCCAAGGGTCCCCCGTACACCATGGGATACCTGACAGGACTTGGGTTGGCGGTGGGATCCTGGTAGAAAAGGAGCCTAGACCGACCATCAGAGCGCTCACCTCGGATCCTCTGGATCCCCCTGCTGCCCTGACCCCGTCGGGGTCCCCACACGAAGAACGAGACCCATCAGCTAAAAGTGCATCAGGGGACGTTTTGTGTGCCTCAAGCCCTGATTCGTTAACCTGGGGTGGTAGCCCCATTCACACTGCATGTGATCAAAACCCTCCGCATACTATTTCTACACAGTCAGCCAGAGTAGCCACATGCTTCCAGATACCTGGCCTTGTCCTGCCAGAAGATGCGCTACTCGCTCTCGAATTTCATCCAGAACTCCGAGCACTTCTTTCATTATTACCATCTAAACTAGACATGCAATTTATGGCTACAGAGATGCAGCAGGCTTTGAGACAGGACCTGCGCCCAGTTCAGTCTAATGTGACAAACCTACAACTCAGAGTCCAACAGCTGGAAAAATCCCAGGAATCAACAGACACCCTTATCACCAACTTACAGGTTGCCATATCTGAGCAGAACTCTCGCCACTCTCAACTTACGAGCCAACTCGATTTGGAAAACCGGAATCGCCGCAATAATGTCCGACTACGAGGACTCCCAGAAACAGTCACGACTGGAGATATAAGCCCCACTCAGACAAAAATCTTTAACAAAATTTTGGGACGGCCCGAAGACACATTCATTGAATTTGATAGGGCTCACAGAGCGTTGCGCCCTCAAAGCCTAGACTCTTCCCGCCCCAAAGATGTGATACGTCGGATCCACCACTTTAATATCAAAGAGGAAATAATGCGGAAGGCCCGCATCATGCAGCATGTGGAACACGACAGCCATAAGCTAGGGCTTTACCCAGACCTTTTCGGGCGTACTCTCCGCATGAGGGTGGCAATCAAGCCTCTATCGTCTACCCTCCAGTCTAGGAACATCCCGTATAGGTGGGGATTCCCGTTTTCCCTCCAAGTCAAGTGTCAAGACAAGCTACTCATCCTTCGAACTCCGGATGATCTTCCGATCTTTGTTAAAACCTTGGACTTGCCAGACATCACTCTCCCAGATTGGACCTTAACTTCAGCTACAGAACCTAGCAATATGAACCCTTCCACTCAGGACATCCTACTTCCAAGTTCTCGTCCGCGAAGTCCGAAAACCCATAGGCTGCGCCGGAGACATGGAAGCCCTGATAGTCAGCCTTCGAGAGCCAGGCAGCATTGCTGACTCTCTCTAACCGGTCCTGGATATTCTAAGTTGTCCTATTCTCTTGTTCACCAGGTCTCTCAGTTTTTGACTAGAGTTATAACCGAACGGCTCTATATGGTACATTGTTGACACGCCTATCTTGGTCCTGATTGTTTACATATATTGACCTGTTCTTGCACCATCAAAGTGCCCCAGCAACACTGGCTGTTGTCCACTTCGGGCCCGCCATGTCCCTTTTTTCCTCTTCCCTCCCTCCCCCTTTTTTTTTTTTCTTTTCCTCTTCACCCTGCCTTTTCCCTTCCCTTTCCCTATCCCCTAATGGGGGCTCGGAGTGGACGAGGCCACTATTTCTTTGGGCGGTGTCCCGGGGAGAGTGTGTCACGGGGTGGTTGAGCACTTTCTTCCACTCTTGATTGTTCCCCCCATAGTATTGGCTGCTTTTGAATCTCAAATGGCCATTGCAGTTACATACCTGCACGTAATAGTAGTTTGGCAGCTTACTGTTAGGCCTCTGTTATTGAAAGTTCATTTTTCATTAATGATAATTAGTTGGTTCTTCAGTCTGGCTCAGGCGACTCACACCTTTGCTTCCACTCAGGCTGCCTAATGGATAGCATCCGCCTAACATCCCTTAATGTAAAAAAAAAATATCACAAATCCTGTATCACCTACATAAGCAGAGATCTAGAATAGTATGTCTTCAAGAAACACATATCCTCTCCTCTCATATTCAATCCTATCGCAATAAGTACTTCCCTGCCTGGTGCCATAACAGTAGCGCTTCGGCAAAGGTAAAGGGGTTGGCCATTTTTTTCCATAAGTCGCTACCAATTACCACCCTAGACACATACAGGGATGACGACGCAAGGGCTCTATTTGTAAAATTTAGTCAGCAGGGTCAGGTGTACACCTTGGCAAATGTTTATGCACCCAACACGGGACAACTCTCTTTCTTAGCCAAAACTCTAGACAATCTAACGTGCTTTGCCCAAGGTCAGATTGTCCTCTGTGGCAACTTGAGCCTAGCTCTGAACCTGAAGGTGGACACATCCTCGGGACGCTCTTCAGTTGCCTTCCATACTCTTAATAAGATAAAGAGGCTGCGCCACAACATGCAGCTGGTGGATGTCTGGAGACTTTTGCATCCAAAAGATCGAGACTACACCTTCTGCTCCCCTCCCCACAACTCCTACAGTCGAATCGATTATATTTTTCCACAACACTCCCTACTGCGCTACGTGGTTACTGCTACAGTATGCAACATAGTACACTCCGATCATGCCCCGACTCACTGCGATCTTGCCCTCGAGGTGTCACCGGCCTGCTTTTGCGTGGAAGTTAAACGAATTGTTACTACTAGACTCTGTTTATCAGACCTCCAGAAAACGATTGATTCGTTCACTTTGGCACATCAGGCGGATGACATCTCTCCGCAAACCCAATGGGAAGCCATGAAATGCACACTGAGAGGAACCCTTCTAAAACATGGTGCGTGCCTCAAAAAAGATAAAAAGCGGCCTCTTTCAAGCTTCAATCTTTTTTAACTCAATTAGCTGACCTGGAGGCGCTTCACAGGTCGTCGGGTCGGGATTGTGACCTCAAAGACCTAAATCATACGAAACACGAAATCCTCCAATTAATAGAGAATAGGCACAAAAGGTACCAGCAAATATGTTCCAGCTCGTTCTACACGTGGAGCAACAAGCCAGGACGCTTCCTGGCTCGGGCTCTCCGTGATAAGAGGGCGTCTCTATCCCCCAAATTAAGGACTTGAAGGGGAAGACTGCACACTTAACAGAGGACATTCTGGCGGTCTTTCACAAATATTATTCATCCTTATATAATCTCCTCGTCCCGCAGATTAGTTCTACCCTACTCCCGCCTACCTGGCAAAGACGGCCCTCCCGTGCCTTCATGCCCAGACCCTCGCCTCTCTGGAGGATCCTTTTACGGCAGAGGAACTCCAAACTGCCATTTCGTCCTTGCCGTCTGGCATGAGCCCCGGTCCGGATGGTTATACGGCTCTATTTTACAAAATCCTGAAGGTCGAATTAACACAACCTCTTCTTAACATATTCAACTCTGTCTCCTCAGACTCTCCATTTGAGAGTGCTTTCTTGAATGTACATATCGTGTTGATCCCAAAAGAAGGGAAAGAACCATCTCAGTGTCAGAGCTATCGGCCAATATCATTGATAAACACAGAGGCTAAAATATTTGCCAAGTTGCTCGCCAACCGTATCAATCCTCATCTTTGTTCCCTTATCCATCCGGACCAAGTTGGTTTCACACCCACCAGGGAGGCGAGGGACAATACACTTAAAACTTTCTCCTTGATTCACCACATCCACTCGCAAAAGATCCCGAGTCTACTTGTTTCACTAGATGCGTAAAAAGCATTTGCTAGAGTAGTATGGCCCTTTTTGGAAGGGGTTTTACAAAACTTGGCCCTTGGCCCGGCGACTTGTGGAAGGATCATGGCTCTAGATTCATCGCCCCAAGTGCAGATACGTGTCAACGGCTCCCTTTTAGCGCCCCTGACTGTTGGCAATAGCACCAGACAGGGATGTCCGCTCTCTCCTATACTCTATATTTTGGTGATGGAACACCTGTTGCAAGCTATACGCAGTGATCCAAGTGTAAAGGGGATACAAGTAGGTCATCTTCACTTTAAATGCTCTGCCTTTTGCAAAAGACTTACTACATCCCTCCTGATCCGGGTGCGCCCCCCTTTCAGCTTTTGGGGATACTGGGGGGATTTATATTTTTTTAGTAATAAAAAAAATACCAAGAGCTCATCTTGACTCTACCCTCACCGAACTTCTTCCCCCATCCAAATCCCGTTTGCATTCTCCTGGTAGGACACGTCCATTTGCTACCTGGGTGTCCATATCCCCTCTGCTCCAGACAGGATTTTTGATCTAAATTTTGTTCCCTTATTCTCCAAAATAAACAGACTCATGAAAGGGGATAAAAGGGGGACTTCTCCTTTCTCGGGAACAAAACCCCTATATCTCTTCCACCTATCCCCCATTTGATCCCAATCCTTTTTAAAAATTTGGGCGGGAAACTTTCCCCCAATTTGCCCGGGGCCACATGGAAATGCCCAAGAAAAGCAAATCAACCCTTTTCGCCCAAAATTTTATAAGGGGGCTTATACATCCAACTTCCCCTATTTCTTAGCGTAAGCAGTACGCACTCCGACCCCCTTTCAATGGTGTGACCCCCGAAACGCTCCCAATCCGGTAAATTTTAAATTTAAAAAAACCCGGGAAAACAAACGAAAATTTTTTTGAACCCTTTAAAATTTTTCCCGGGGGGGGTCCTTTTTGGCCGACCCCCCCCACCCCCAACTTTAAAAGGCAGTTCAAAAAAGGGGGTTTTTTATTTTTTTTCCCCTTTAAAAAATTGGTTTAACCCCAACCTTAAATTGGGTTAATGAATAAGATATTAACGCCCCATTTAGAAATTAAATGGGGTTTTTAAAAAATTTTTCAAAAAAATTTAAAACGAGGTCCAAAAATAAAAGAAAAAGCCTTTTTTTATGAAAGTCCCATTGGCCCCCCGGGTTCTGGAATGTTAAAAATGTATACATTTCCTAACCTTCCCTCTTTTCCTCTCACCCCCTACCTACCACCCCCCCCTCTTTTGTATCATTTTTTTCACCGGGGAAAAACACTGTTTGGGCTTCTCTGGTTACTTGATCCAACACGCCATGTTTAGTTTGTATTCCTGATGTTTTTTCAATAAAGGCGCTTTTGAATTCGAAAAAGATATAAAGCAGCAAGTGAATGGTCATTTTTTTGAAAATTTAAGACTGGAACCAGGAAGAAACAAATGAAAAACAGAGAAACTTTCCAGGTCAAATTTGACAACGGTTTTGAGCACTCCAAATAGCAGTGGGGAGTTCCTGGTATGCATCGGGTAGTACCTAGCAAAAGTGATCCAAGAAAAAACCCGGTTTTTGCTTGGGTCATGGCACCCCTCTGGGTTTGGTTTCCTGGTGAATGAAGACTAGCCAGTTTGGATCAAGGTCACATAAGAGTCACTTTATAAAAAAAAATTTAAATAAACAAATCAGATTGGCTAAAAAAAGAAAAAAACCGCTTGTTGTTTTATGGGGGGTTTAGCCCCCAACCACGGAAATGCCCATTCCAATACCCTTCTACTGCCAAAAGTGCCTATAAGGGGCACATGGGCATCAAAAATATTTTCTGGTTTTATTAAAGAAATGGCCTGGTCGGATCAAATGTAATCTTCCATACCAGAAAATTACCCCAAAAACGGAACCCCTTTTCCCAATAAAATACCTTACCACCGTAAAAAATTCAAAATGGTTTTTAGAACAACAGTTTTAAATTTGACTTACTTTTCCCAAAATTTCCCAATCTAAACCGACTGTGGGAAGTGCTGGTGAAACAAGTCCGATCCATGAAGGCCGCACCTCAGTCCTTAGAGGACTTAAGGGATCTGCTACTAACATCCTTTATTACAGGACACCTTCAAGTTCTTGGGATCCCCGTCCGTCAAGTCAGAGCTTTTTTGACTGCAAAAGAGAGTCCTACATATTAGGAAGGAAATGTTAAAGTTATGGATCGACAATATTTCCTCTTGAGGACACCGTATACAGCAACCCATATCTCTGCTTCTGGGCCCACTATCAATAAGAATTACTGGAGGATGGGTGGGGATGTTGGGAGGGGACAGGGAATGACTGCACTAACACCTGAATTTTCAGGTTCAACTTGAAAGTGCATTAAAAAACTTTTTTTTTTATTCCCCTTATTCTTTAACAAGGGCTTGCTTTAAACAGTGGAACTTGCTGGATCTTGCCATTTAGTCACATACTGCTTAAAAGTTACGTATAGAATTTTCAAGATGGGGTTGCCAGCATGTCTACAATTAGGAAACTGGTTGTCTTGTTGGAACAAATCCCTGCAAAAGAGTGACATTATATTAAGACATTCTATTCTATATAATCTTTTTTTCTTCTCTAACTTTTTATACATCAAATGCTCACAGTGCTGTATCTAAACACTAATATGATGTCAGTCCCTCAATTTATGTTAAATATATGGACTTATGCCTCTCTCTCTGTATAAAACTATTATCCAAAGTAAAGTGCCATACCCAGCAATAGGGACTGTAACGTTTGCTCTGCAGTTAAAAGATTGTGAAGTAACCGAGCTCAGAGGATTTTAAAGGGGGTTTTCCCCACAAGCTTTTGCAGTCATCTGGCTTTTTCACTTTTAGATTTTCAAAACCAGGGTGGGGGCCCTCCCCCAGAGCTTCTTCCCTCACTGAATGACACCATCAAAAACCCCTCCCCGCCCCCGCTCCCCCCCCCACTTTCCATTTTTTGAGCCAAGGGGGACAGAGTGGATTCCACAGAAAATGCAATCACTGCAATGGCGTTCTCAGCGGGAAAGCTTCACCTCCCCCACAACCCTTTAACCAAACACCTGCTTTTGGGGAAAAAATTTTTTCAAAAACAGACTAAATGTGAAAAAAATGTGAGAAAAGCAACTGCAAGAAAAGGTAAAAAGGGGTTTATATCGGTTGGGGTAGCAAGTGTAAAAGGGGTGTTTTTAGGGTTGGAAGTGAATCTGGGACTAAAGAGACTCCGTAATTGCCCAGACATTTCCCTCAGACAGTAGAGAGGGGCAAAAAAGTTAAACCCGGGGAATGAGCACAGAGCGTGCAGGACAGCCAATCACAGCACAGGGGGCGTGTCCCAACCACAGAATAAACTTAATACAGCCAGCTAGTCACAGCAAAAGGGGCATAGCCTGACCCCAGACTATAGAAGATTAGCTAACATTTAGGTAATACAAACCAGTTGCAAAAGTGTTTATTTTTACTGTCCCAATCATTACAGATATAATTTTTGTAGCGCGAAAACCCCTTTAAGCAAAGATGCACATCCAGTGCTAAAACCCTTTAGGAATGCTGTACACTACTTTTCTCAACGCCCTCAACAGCTATGTCAAACTTCTTAAATGCTCTTTGAAATTTGTTTGTTTTGGGTCTACTACTCTTATGCTGAACTATTTGTCTCCATGAAAACAGACCCCTGTGTAATGAACCTCCAGTCTTGGGCTTGGTTCACATATGTGTCGCGTGTTCGGTCAGGAATGACGCAAAAAATAGTGCAGCAAGCTGTTCTATTTTTTGTGTCTAAACCATAGAAACAGTTGTGAAACAGATCCCTCGTTGTCATTTTTCTTCTCTGGGACAAAGGCTCCAAACGGAACCTCCGATGCAGAAGTGAACCAAGCCTTACACTTAATTATCTGTACTATACTTATTGTTAACCTACCATCAGGGCTGGACTGGCCCACAAGAGTACCAGAGGTTCGTCTCGTGGGCCCAAACCCCTTTACAATAAAGTGTACTTAGTATTTCAGGGCCCCAAAAGGTTAAGCAGAAGACAACTGAATTTGAAGCGGACTTTAGAATCAATCAAAATCAACCAACAGATATCCTATTAAACCCCAAATATACAATGATAACCTGAAAGCAGCCGTGTACAACTTATATAAGGGGTGGCTGTCAACAGGCCCGGACTGCTCACAGGGCAAACTGGGCATTTGCCCGGCGAGCCGCTGGGTTCCGGGCCACAGGGTCGGCTCGGATCGCCCGCCGAGGGGACCAGGCACGCTACAGGGGCAGCAATGGTCGCATCAGCGACCGGACCCCTGTGGCAGGAGAAAAACAGGCCTCCCTCGCACATGGCTGCACAGCCGGGTCACAGACCTAGCCATGCTGCCATCACGGCCGCCGCCTGCACCGCGCGGTGCAAGCAGCGGCCGAGGACCTGAATACGGTCTGTAGCTCCAGGAGGGCTGCGGGGCAGGCGCGATGTGATGACGTCATCGCGCGCCCGCTCCGCGTCCCGCACACTGCTGCCGGCGGCCGCTGCAGGGAGGAGGACAGAAGAGGAGGGAAGACATGAGGTAAGTATTGTTTTTATTTATCTTTTTAAAACTACTAGCCCTGTCTGCCTATATACCGCCCCTGTCTTCCTATAAGTGGCCCTGTCTATATACTAGATCTGCCTGCCTATATACTGGCCCTGCCTGCCTACATACTGGCCCTACCTGGCTCGTTACTGGGGGCAGCCCCAGCTACCTGGCTCGTTACTGGGGGCAGCCCCAGCTACCTGGCTCGTTACTGGGGGCAGCCCAGCTACCTGGCTCGGTTACTGGGGAACAGCCCAGCTTACCTGGCTCGTTACTGGGGGCAGCCAGCTACCTGGCTCGTTACTGGGGGCAGCCCCAGCTAAATGGCTCGTTACTGGGGGCAGCACCTGCTACCTGGCTCGTTCGGGGGACAGCCCCAGCTACCTGGCTCGTTACTGGGGCAGCCCCAGCTACCTGGCTCCGTTACTGGGGGCTGCCCCCCCACCTATGACTACCTGGCTCGTTTCAGGGGACAGCCACTGATACCTGGCTCGTTACAGGGGGCATCCCCTGCTAACTGGCTCAGTTTCAGGGGGCAGCCTGCTACCTGGCTCCGTTACAGGGGGCAGCACCAGCTACCTGGCCTCGTTACAGGGGTAGACCATTTCTACCTACCAAATTAATGGAGGAAGGCCCTGTTTACCTACCTAATGGGGGTCTACCTATTTTACATGCACTTATCTGACATTTTGAATTTCTAATTTTTAGGGCCTACATACGCTGTTTGGGGAAATTGATAGGAAAGTAACTGGAAAAGAGAGGAGTCTAAGATGTATTGTGGTATATTCTTAAGGGACGAGTAGTGTTCTTCTAGAATAAGAATTGCCTGCTGTACTGGACGGAGAAAAAAGGGATGGAACGGGACTCATCAGGGAAGACATCATGGAGGTGTGGGCCAGATGGAGATGTAAAGGAGAGAGATCAACTCCAATCAGAGATGACATCTCCTGTGAGTCCCTGCTGTCAGGGGTAATTTTACTTCTGTGTTGAATCAGTGCTGTATTCATGTGATGGTGACCTGAATACTGGGGATGTGATTGGTTGTAGGTTATGTTGGTGCTTATGTAGTGTCAGTGTGGGCTTGTCCCGGATTGTAAAGCAAGTGACACAACCTGACTCTGTGATGGGGTTTCTCTGCACCACTGTTTTCTTTCTTGTTGTGTGTAGGGGCCTTCCCACAACGGTTTTGGTGTGTTTTTTTTATCTTGTGCAGAAATGTTACAGAACATTAAACTGCTCTGCCTTCCATGACAAAAAACACATAATAAATGCTCCTTAGTGAAAGCAACTTTATAGTGTGGTCTTATTTTAGAAAGTGCGAAGGTGCGAGAACTAGGGCATTTTTGTAAGTGGATATTGTATGTGGGCTGGTGGGGGCTTTGTGCCAGGGCTGATTTTTATTCCCAGTCAGATTTATTTCCTCTGGTGGACCCAAGGAACTTCAGTCCGACACTGCATAACATATATACATAGAGGACCCATGGAAGAACAAATAACTGCAGGGTTAGACTATGCAGGGTTTGTTACCATGGAGACACATACTTTAATAGGAGCTGAAGAAAACATTTTTGGGCTTAAAATAGCTGCATTATATATACTTTTGGACAATAAAATGGATAATTTGGAAGCAGACGTAGCATTAGGCAGGGATCCACTACATGGGAAGTGAAAATCCCTTTAATGGAGGTAGCAGTACCATAGCACAACCTGAAAGTCCTACTTGAATCGGTGCCACAAGATCTATGAAGACATTCGAATAGATCCCATTGTATAAATGAGCTTCATGCGCCTTATTCGAGGCTCATTTTCTTCAGGTCAGAGATTTTGGGCAACACTACAAGATAAGAAGCTGGTTAATATGTCAAGATATGGGAGGACAGAGTCAGTCAAACACTGACTAAAAACAACAATGAATTTGGATAAAGTACATGAGAAACAATGGATAATCAATCAGATCCATCAGCAAAGGGAAATCTCCTCATTACTTATCTAGTTCCAACAAGTGCGCTACAATCTGCCGGGTGGCAGCAAACATTTTTCTATTGAACATTTAATTCGCTACACAAAAAATGCTAATGTTTACAGGATAAAAAAATCATGGAAATATATAGGAGTGAGATAATTAGAATAAATAAAAGGTACCATCCAATACAAGACACTACCGATAAATACATCATCAGCTTATACTGCTCTTTAGGCTATGTCTACACAGCACAGGTTTTTTTTTTTGTTTGGGGGGTGGGGGGTTGTGTTTAAAAACCCCTGAAAATCTGAGAACTTTTCACATAGACTGCAATACAAAAAAAGACCTGTAGTCTACACAGGTTTTATTTTCTGGTCAGTTTTCAAAGCTAGAGGGGTTAGGAAGATGTTGTAAAATATGTCCAGCAGAAAATTTACCATTGAAGTCTATGGCTACGTCTACGCATCACAGGTTTTCCATATGGAGAAATTTTCACATAGACGGCCTGAAAAATCGCCCAAAAAACCACGCCAAAAATTTCAACAAAAAAACTTGTTGGAAACCCAGCTGCTTTGAACAAAAAAAAAAAGAAAAAAAAACCTGACAAAATACTCAAAGCGGTTTTTAGGTTTTAGTTTGTCAACGGTTTTTTTCTCCTATGCTGTGTGGCCCTAGCCTATACAACAGCATACAGAGTTCTCAGGAGTTCAGATTACACACAGTTAGGCAATCCTTTTGCTATTCTAGATGGGGCTGTTTTAAAGGGAATGTGTCATCAGAAAATGACCTTATGTTTCACTCTGTTGGTGTTGTGTGTTTGTGTGGTTACGGCGTAAATTATTTTTTATTGTAGAAATACTCAGTTTTTACAAAAAGAAATATTTTTAATGTGGTTGTTCAAAATGTAAAGATACAAAATTGTGGGGGAGATAGTATCACTGAAATAAAACCCCTAGTAACATTAAATATGTAAGATCCAGTGCGTAAGGATATAGTGATTTAGAGATGCATTAAGAATGCATAGTCAGAAATGGGAAACAACAAAGCTCTAACTGCTAAAACTATCAATTGGTGTGAAATCTCTAAGTCAGGGGGTGTCAAACTCAGATACTTAGTGGGCAAAAATTAAAAACTTGGACAAAGTCGTGGGACAACCTTGATATTTAGTAAAAAGTCTACAAGTAACCACTGCCTATACTCTTAGCTCTGTGTTGTCTTCGCCAGCTTTGGTTGTGGCCTCTGACCACTGATCAGTACTGTGGTTAATAGACTCGTGTTGCTGTATGTGTCTTTATGCTGGTTTGTGTAAGGATGGCCATAATGTTATACCCTCTATCGTTATGTTGCTTCGGTATGAGAGTCAGACAGTCGGTCATTTTCACTCAAGTGTTTTCCCTCATACTGGCTTTTGTAACACCTTTTAGGTGTGAGATAATAGAAAAAACTATTGACCACGCATTATTGGTGACTGTTACCTCGGCCAGTTCATGCCAAGGGCCTGTATGTCTTCACGCCGAAGTGCTTCCTCCTTCTTTATTTTGTTACACTGTGTGGCGCATTATTCGTGGCCAAATGATAATTTTACACTGCTAAGACAGATTTGGAGGACTCGACATCGAGGAGTCACACCACTTGCTCTCTTAAATTATATCAAAAGGACGTAAAAACGGTAAGCAGGTTAAGAGGTAGATTCAATGAATCTATTTCAGTAGTTTGTCTGCAAACTCACCCCTTTTTTATGAACTGTTTGATGGGCCTGGACCGCGATTGTTTGTAAACCAAAGACTTCTCACCCTTGCTGTTTCACCTATGACACTGGCTATAGATGTAAGCTCTTACGGAGCAGTCGGTCCCTCGCACCCTTTGTTGTCTTTTGGATTTGGAAGTAGCTTTTGTACTATTGTAATGTTTGTCATTTTTATCTGTACTTATGACCCGCAAATTGTAATGTGTGTGGAAATATGTTGTTGTATGGAGTGCTATTATTTTAGATTAGTTATTTTAATTCAGTAGATTTAAAAGAGTGTCCTTACCTACACTCGCTTATCGCAATTATTTTTTTTGAAGTAATGTTGAAAATCCTGTAGCGCGTTTTTCACTTTGGCCATTGGCCTAATACATAATTCTTGACACGTATTGTTCTGTAGAGAAAAAGCTTATCAGGGTGTGTCTCCTCGTTTATCAGTACAGGCAGGAGGTTACACTGAAAGTGTGACATTTCTGTGTGTGGATAACACAGGAATGGCACCTGTTAACAATGGAGATGGTGACGTTTCAGCCCGCTCTCCACCTACCTGTATACAGACTTCTTCCCAGGTCACAGAGCATGCATAGAAAACGGTCCTATAGAAGTCAGTGGGACTGATCCAGTCCACAGCTTTCTATGTCCAGTGGTAATGTGCTGTAAGTTGAGCATCTCTCTTATTGTCTGTTAAGAGCAGCTTAAAGAGAGAGGTTGCCCGCAGCGATTATAGTTATATACAGAACCTCGAATTGAGATAATCTTACATGAATCAGAAAATGCGCAAAGCAGAGCGTAAGAAGAAAAGAATATGGATCAGTGTTTTGTTTTATTAGCATTAACAGCATTAAGGGCCCATGAGCAAAGCAATGCACTGGGCCCTGTCCAAGTACAAGATGTCACACCATAAAATGCCCGTGACATCACATCAGGCCACACTTCTAACAACTCAAAAGCCCACCCAACCATGCCCCGCTTCCTCCATTATACCAGTGCCAAATAACAGTGACGCTACCAGGGTGATAATAGATGCATTTATACATTATATAAATGAATACATACAAAAGGTAAGTAGATGGGTATACAGGGCCCCAGGTGAGTAGATGGGCAGTGCTCCAGGTGAGCAGGTAAGCAGGGTCTCAGGCGGGAAGAGGGGTAAGCAGGGCTCGCATCCTTAATAGTGACTTCTGATGACATCCCGTGGATTCATAAACAGTTAAATAAGCAGCACTTACAAGGGGGTCCAAGGCATTTGCTCTGGACTTACTTCGGTCTGCCTGGGCCCCCCAACCAACTGCCTAGAGTGCCCAATGGATAAGACAGTCCTGCTTATAGACCAGTAGGCCTTACTTGTGCTGCCATATGGTGCCACCATAAAGCATTTTATTCCCCTCCAAGAAGGAATATTTTGTTTCTAGGAAATAACATACATATAAGTCAATCTACCCAGCTGGAGCATACCACAACTACTTTCCATGTGAGTCTCATACAATCTGTAAACTAGAAATCTCTTTGTTCCTCTGTATCGAGTTCGAGTCATATGGAGGTACGGTATAGATACCCAACAGCATTAGGGATTCAGTGATCTTGCTTGGTGGACCACAGGTCCCAGCAATACCTTGCTGTCTGGCTCTTGCTGTATGTAGAATAAATTGTGAGAGCAACAAAAATAAATTTCAAATTTAATGTAGTAAAAATTTCAAATTGTAAAATCTGATCATCATCATCAGTGGGTTATTTAATGTAAAACTAATTTTAAATTCTATTAAATTTAAATACATCTTATAGGAGATATTTTTATATTTTTGGGATATTATATATTTTTATATTAATTTTCTATAACATTCTTTATTACATTTAAATAATTTAATTTTATATAATTTGATAATTATCAGAAATTACTTTTTTATTATTGTACTGTTTTAAGTTTAGAAATATTGGACATTTTTTTCACTAACCCGCAAATCTAGCTCCACTGCGACTCCATCAGGCAGACACATTGAAATAGGTCTGCCTGTCAGAGCAGATGGCCTAGTTTGCCAAACCACATTTATATAGGGTCAATATTAAGAGTGGGTGCACACTCCCCCCAGAAAACGCCTTATGTGGCCATAAAGTGTTGAGTCTTACGAACAATGGCCTAACAACACTAGTCATTTCAGGGTTTCGCCAAAAATTAACCATCATATGTTCGGCTCATTAAAAAAAGGGGGCATTTTCCCATTTTTTTGGCAGAAAAGGGGGTGAAAAAACCCGATTCGTGGGTTCCCCCCTTAGTCTTCTGGGCCTTTCTTGAGCCACTATGCAGTTGAAATGCCTGCAGCCTGTTCTTCTCACTACCGGCTAATGGGGGGATAATCCCAGATGCTGACTAACACAGAACTGAACTCAGAACAGACTAGTATATGGCAGGCTCCCTTTTATCTGGACCTGCAGCCTCATATGGATTGGCTGCAGGCCTAAACACTGATAACACCGCCTACTGGACTCCTTAACTTAGAATAAGCAGGGATTGAAATGGATAAAAAACAAGTTCTGGTGAATCTTTCCCAAAAGAAGAATATATGAATCTGCTCAGCTGCTCCTGCTCTATAGCATGCTGCCAGCAGATAGAGTGTTCAATGTCACAGGTTCCCTTTCATACAAGACCGTATTCAGATGTGCTGGGTAACAATGGGTAAGCATACCACCACCAGCATGGACAGACAGAAAATAACATAAAATGTCTTGTACATCACAAGGAGAGAGGAGATCAAGAAAGACAACACAAAAAAATAAACTTCTAATATATGGAACATATTCCACAGATAAAATGCAGATGCCTGAATGTAAAGTAGTCTGTCCTGATGGAGTCCAATTAATGTTCTAAGAGGATAAATAGAACCAGCATTGAAGTAAGAGAGACAGAGTTGGCATTCAGAGCACCCCAGGACATGGCACAGGTACCAGGGCCGCATACCTTCAAATCTTCTAGAGAGACAATGGGAGTATTCGCTCTGTGCCACGGAAGAGGAGGAGGTGACACCTTCAGGTGAAAAGAGGACAACAGGGCACATAGAGATCATTACACAGAGCACAGGTTAGAATTGTGTAATTGTAGCACAGCTGTCATCAGACAAGTGTAAAATACCATAAACAGCAGTTTTAAGGGATCATTAAAGTATCATAGAACATTGTACAACCTCCACCCATCACAGTCTACAGGCCCATGCAATAGGCATAGGTGCTGTGACCAAGAGCTGTCAATCTTTTCCTTGCCCTCTGCACTGGTAAGTGTGAATACGGATACAACCAATTCTTTTAGTAGAGAACTCTAATGGAAAATGATGCATGTATGTGCTTCGTACATAAGGTTAGACCATTACATTTTTTAGTTGACATCTTTACAATTACACATGCAACAGGCATAGAATGATGCAGCTTAGTCTTTCAAGGTGCATTCCTATCAGAAACATTAATGGCATAAATTCTTGGTATGTGCACTTTGCTAGGTCAGACAAGCTGCTCTCCCCATAGAATTCAATAAAAAAGTAGCCATTGCGCACTGCCCAATCCATTGCGATCTATGGGAGTTACATAAAGAGCAAAGTGCTGCTTGCTCATCTCTT
Source organism: Phyllomedusa bahiana (assembly GCA_025379985.1). Lineage (NCBI taxonomy): Eukaryota > Metazoa > Chordata > Amphibia > Anura > Hylidae > Phyllomedusa > Phyllomedusa bahiana. Next base: position 168,507 of record JAODAL010003115.1, read on the forward strand.
TCCTATACCTATGTCTATAGACTACCCCTTTAAGGTTTTTCCCCATCTCACACTTTGATGACATATAGATAGGATAGTCCATCAATTTATGATAGGTGGGAGTCTCACCAAATGCAGCTCAGCCGTACTCAAAACTCCCATTGAATTGAATTGGGAGAGTCCAGACCACCTCTCTGTTCTCAATGGAGATCTACAGCAGCCTGTTCTCAAGACAGGTAGAGACTCGCACTGATCATACATTGACAACATATCAAAATGCCATCAGTGCGCAAGATAGGAAAACATTGCCCTTTAAGCCTATAAAGATCACAGTGAATCCATGGTTAGCATTGTTGTCTTGCAGAATTTAGAATGGGAGTTGGAGTTGATGGACATCTGCATGGAGTCTCTCCTTGTGCTTATGCAGGGCTTCTCTAGGTACTTTGGTTTCTTATCACACTCCCCAAAAACATACTGAGCAGGTTAATTGGTTTCCTGTGAAAACTGTATATTTTTGGATTGTGGTGTTAAACCAAAGTACCTAGAAGAACCCATACAGACTTTAGTACATACAAACTCCATAGGGTAAGATCACGCTCAGTTTTTTGGGAAAAACGCCACTACGGTTTGTGAAGCAGTTTTCTGAGCGGAGGTTAAAAGTGGATCCAGCAAGGAGATTTTCTTCTTTTATATTTCCCGTTTCCCTTGAATCCACTTCAACGGTTTTGTTTCTCCAAAAACATCATTTGTAAAACCAATCTTCAGAAATTGAAGGACTAAGGACAATTTGATAGCTACTAAATTAACATTAATGTGCACGTGAAGGAAAAAAAAAAAATTAGACTGTGAACCTGACCGGGGTTGAAATAGTCTTTGCACAGCTCTGCAGAATATGTTGCCACCATTGCTGGTGTATCAATTTTTAGAAATCCTTGCCTACCATTTTATGACAACTCTGAGATGTACTAACAGTAGAAATGTCTCTCTAAAGAGCATTGTGTTAGGCTGCAAATACACACATGGACAAAGTTTTTGGTATGCTTCTTTTAAAGAAAGAAAAACTCACAATGATGACTGAAATAACATGAAACTAAGAAAAGTAAGACTAAATGTATAGGGGTTATCTGGGAGTTTAATGATTTCATAGAACACTATAAATAGCATTTACACTGAAAAGTGAAGATATACCACTACCTTCATGTGTTTCTATTCTTCTCTTTTGCCTCCTTATTCATCTATCATAAAATCAGTGAAACTTCCTGCTTGTGGAAGAGTCAGTAGTTCTCCTGTAGCTCTCTCCTACAAGTCCAAGAATCCATTGCAGTTACAATCTAGGACTTGCCTGTACCCATCAACTATTCCTCCTAGCACTGTTCACCCTGTACACCCTTATATCATCAGCCTCAGACAGGTACAGCTCTGCTCTACCTCAATTCCTGGTCGCCTGCAACAGGCAGTGTATAGTACAGTGCACCAATCAGTTTGTAATATGGCAAAAATACATTCTTTGTTTATCCTATATGTAATACATGTACAAATATATAATTTCAGTTATATATTTCTATGTAAGTATTGTACGTCCACCATAGCAGGTACACAGCTATCTCATCATTTTAACTCCGATTGCTGTGGAATATGTGGCATCACCCAGCTTTCCTGTACACTGGATCTAGCATCCAAGAAAGGTGGGCGATGTCATATCCCCTACAGCAATCAGTTTTTGATCATCGGAAAGCTGTGTGCCTACTGTAAGGGATGGGGCATCATCCCTGCACCCAGTGATGTCAGGGCAGCATCTCATGATACTTTACCCTGTCACTACTACTATATAAAGCGCAGTAGGCAAACTTTTTTCTGACTGCTACTGGATAATCTCAGTAGTCCTAATGCCCATTCAGCCAATCAAACAAGTCTTCTGACTAGGTGAAAAGGTCTATTTAGCAAATTTATCAAAAAGACCTCTTCCTATTAGTCAGCAGTGATGAGTCACTATGTACACAGCTATCATTGTATATCTCCACATTACTGTTCTTGAATGATTACATTCCTGTCTGTACCTCTGTTTACATAACGATTGATGATTCACTAGAGACAGCCAAATATTTCTGCTCATGTCAAACTCAATACAGGGGAGGGTTTTTTGAGTGGAGCTTGGTTTCATAGCATACCCTCTGAGTGATGACAAAATGTTAATTGAAGCAGAAGCAAAACCATGTGATCAATGGACGTAACATGGTATGCAGGAAGTAGGGGAATAAAGGATTGTCTGTCTGCTTTTGCAAAGCAGAACAAGTAGATTGTAATTAATACTCCTTAAAGACATGTTCAATATAATTAAGTTGTGAGCTCTATAACAGAGATAGTCCCGGGAAACCCTTTTAAATTTACTTTAAAAGTCAGCTAAAGTAAATCAGACTATGCTTTTGAATTGTGGTTCAACCGAAAAATAGAAAAAATAAGTTATAATGAAACTATCCAGGACAAAAATGATATCCCCATAAAAGATTAAAAATAATTTAACCATAGGGATATGTTAAACTAAGGTGGGTCCTGTAATTGACTGATTGGCTTAAAGATTGAGAAGTAGTTACTGTGCTGTTTGGCATCATGATGTGTACCCCAATGAATATGGACCAAAAGAAGCGAAAGAGAGAATTGTTTCAGGAGATCAGAAAGAAAATTATAGATAAACATGTTAAAAGGTAAAGGCTTGAAGACTAATCTCCAAACAGCTTGATGTTCCTCTTACTGCAGTTGCACGTATTATTCAGCACTTTAAGGTCTATGGAACTGTAGCCAACCTCCATGGATGTGGCTACAAGAGGAACATTAATAACAAACAGAAAATATCAATGGTAACCAAAGATCCCAGAACAAGTTGCAAAGAGATAAGAGATGAACTCCAGGCCAACATCCAAGAATGGCTAAGAGGAAAGCATGGGACTATTGTGAAGTGGCTTCTATGAGCCCTGATCTAAATGTTATTGAACATGTGTTGAAGGAGCTGTGGCAGGGCCTTGACACCTGAAGCAGCTCACAAGGAGTGGGCCAAAGTAACTGTGGACAAGTGCAGAAGGGTCATTACGAGTTACAGGAACGGTTTGCTGCAGTCAGGGCTGTGGAGTCGGAGTTGTGGAGACGTTACAAAATGGACTTACTCCAAAAACATATAATACATTTGGTACAATTAGTTCAATGCAGAAGGTGCTGAATAATTTTTCATAAGATTTTGAGAAAATTATGAAATATCCTATAAATATCTGTTCTAAGCTTTTAGTGGACAGGAGTGTGTACTGCACTTTATGTACATGCTCAGTAGTGAAGCTCCTCTGCTACAGCTCAGAGGAAAATGGCACTGGGAAGTAATGACTACATTCATCTCAGAAAAAGGGCTTCAGAGTTGGTGTCCATTTTGGTGGAGTTAGGCTATTTTCACACGACTTATTTTGGGACGTATTTCAGCCCGTATTTTGCGCCGTACTGCGCGAATTTTGGGTGAAGTCCGTCCCAGTCATTACGATAATCCACAGTTCTCATAGAGAACTATGGATTCCGTCTCCTCTCCCCGCTCGCACAATACCATGAGCAGGGAGAAAGTGACATGTCAATTATCACGGCGGTATATGCGCCGTGGATAATGAAGGTCTATGGGGCCGGCGAGCTACCGCCCCATCCCCGCTGCCGAGCACACGGCGAAGTTGCAGGCAAAATACGTCCTGCAATTATTGCCGTGTGAACCCTGCCTTAGAGTTAGGGAAATTGAGGAGTCGGAGGTTAGGCTTACCAACTCCACAGCCCTGAATGCAGCGATTGCCTTGAAAGTTGCGCAACAAAATTTTATGTTATGAACAACATCATTTTTGTCTAAGCCTGTTTCATTATTTTTTTTGTTTTTTAAAATTTTGGTGGAATCACAATTCAAAGCAGTGTCTGTTTTTCACTTGTTGATTTTCAGTAAATTTATTATTACTTTTGACAGTTAAGTTATTGAGGGTACCAACAATTTTGTCCACAATCGGAAGTCCAAAAGGTGCACTGTCCTCGGACAAAGAAGAATCCGATAGTTAAGGTACAGCAACAGAGGAATAAAAGTCTTGGGTTCTGCAAGCAAAATCACCATTCTAGTAAAACGAGATTTATGGAAACAGAGAAGATTCTCCTGGACCATGTTGTACCAGCACCTATTACTGTCTGAACTATGGCCCATTGGAGGATCCTTTGCAGGGCTCAGTGGCAATGTTGTGCTGTTGTTTATATTGTTTGTCTTTTAATCTGACCTGGAATGTACTATATAAAGACGTATGTTCTGCTAATGTGCTTCCTCCTTCCAGTTTCCTCCTGCAGTCCAAAAACATTCTGGTAGATTCAGAAGTTTCCTATAAAACTTGCCTGTGTGGAGCTGTGCTCAGAATCTCTTCTAAAGACTGAATTACATAATATAACTATGTAACCTGCAGGTTTCCGCATGTTTGTTTGGTGTGGTTTTTTCACGGAAAAAAACAGACACATTTGTAACAAATGGTTTAGGCTCTGTGTCTCATAACGTTTGTCACTGAATAAGAGTGATAAAAATGTTTTGACGTAAAAAAAAAAAAATTAGCAAAACTTCAGCAGGGGCCCAGATGATGACGGCTGTTTACAGCTGTGAACTACAACGGGTTCCCTACTTGGCATGACCGATGTCTGCAGTTTAGTGCACGGCACAAAATTATTCCTACATAAATGGGTTGTCCAGTGAAAAAAATATATATTCACAATGGGGCCAGGCTGTGGAAAAAAAAAAAAAAAAAGTTATACTTGCCTCTCAGTCCCCCACCACTGCTGCTCCAGAGCTCCCTAGGATCCATTCCTCTTCACTTCCGGCTTCACCTTCCGACACACAGAAGAGGCTCGCGCTCTATACAGTTACATTGAAGTGCAAGCCTTTTCTTGAGGTTGGGATGCTCCATATGTTTCAGGATACTCCCTAACAGCAGCAATGGGGACTGGAAGGCAAGTATAACTTGTTTCTTTTTTGTCTGCAGCCCAGCCCCACAATTTTTTCTTCTCTGGACAACCACCTTAAATAATAAAAATATACCAACTGAACTGAAGAAACCAACTGAAGAAAGGGAACTACACATTTACTTTTAATCTCATACGTTCCCTTTTATACTCCCAACCCCGCACCAACCCTTTAGGTAAATAAATAACACTTGCCACTGAAAAATCGCTTTTAAAACATATTTTTAGGTCACAACATTCTTGGAGCCATAACTTATTTTTCTGTGGACAGAGGATTTTTAATTACGGGTTAAAATTGAGGGGAACATGTGATTATATTTTAATAGATGAGACTTTTTCAGATGCGGCGATACCAAACATGTGTAACTTTGTTTTTTACTATTTTATTTGTAAAATGGTGAAAGGGGGGGGGGGGAAGTGATTAGAACTTTTAATATTTTTATTTATTTTTTTACACTTTTAAACTTTTTTCTTTTAACATTAAAGGAGTTGTCTCCCTTCAGAGTTTCAGAGAATGCATGAATGAAATACTCTGTCACTTCCTGGTTCAGACTTACTCATTTGCATACAGCTCCATGCTTGTACACCTCAGTGCAGTGCTGTGCTTTCAGATGCTAATTAGGTCAGATTAGCTTCTCAAACTACTAACAGGACTTTTATCTGATCCCCAAAACAAAAGCCCTAATAACAGTTCTGTTTATTTTACATAAATCAAGCTTTTTACTGCTGAGCAGCACAGGACACTGCAAGACTGTGTGATGATGTCACTCACTGTTATCTCATTGAACAAACAGCAGGGGGAGAATTGTTTACAGGTCTGTTACTGAGGGAACTGAAATAGCCAGAGAGGTCATAAATTCACTTGTATCTCCTTAGGGAAAACAGAGGAACAAAGCAATATATTTGGAAAATGTCTTTATTTTGTGTTCCCTACAAGTTGAAAGCTATTCTTTGTAGCGAGACAACCCCTTTAAGGGCCTCATGTTTGAAAACTGTCTAGGTTTAAGACATAAGCCCATAGCAAACAATCAGAGCGCCCCTTTTATTTTTTCAGAGCACTATATGCAATTAAAGGGAAGCTCTGATTGTTTGCTATGGGCAACAAAGACAGTCTTAGACCAAGACAGTTTTCAAACATGAGGCCCTTAATGTTAAAAGAAAAAAGTTTAAAAATTTAAAAATATTTAAAAAGTTCTAATCACCCCCCCCTCCCTTTCACATTTTAAAAATAAAATAGTTAAAAAAAACAAAACAAAGTTACACGTGTTTGGTATCGCCGCAACCGAAAAAGTCTTGTCTATTAAAATATAATCACGTGTTCCCCTCAATTTTAACCCGTAATCAAAAATCCCCCATCCACAGAAAAATAAGTTATGACTCCAAGAAAGTCTTACACCTAGACAGCGTTCATACATGTGGCCCTAAGTCCCTACTAGGGGGCATGATCATTTATACAGCCTAATACATTGTATAGACAATGCATTAGGGTGTAAAAAGATGGTCTGGGGCAGGAAGTAGTGAAACAAAAAAACATGTTGGCGATGGAAACCTTCACAGGGCTTTCAGCTGCCATGTTAAGCGATCTGGGCCCTGCAATCTCGCCACAGGGGCCCAAAACCTGGTGAGGGAAAAAAATGGGCAGCACCGTTTCTCATTTTTTTTTGACGTTTCCAAACGGGGAAAATGTGTAGATGGTCTTGTGAGGGGGTCAGTAGGGAAATTGCTGTTGGGGCCAAAATTTAAGTGAAAAGTAGGTCTAGGGGTTTTTGACACCCAAAATTTCCCCTTCTAATGGTTAGGAAACCAGGGATGTATAGTTTTTTTAAACCCGTACGAAGGGGGGTCTCTGAAAAAAAAAGGGGGCCCGTGCAAAGTGGGCCTTTGGGCATTTTTTGCGCAAATAGTGAGTGAAAAATTTTGGGATGGTGGCCTGTTTGGGGCAGGAAGGGTGGCGTGGTGGTTGCAGTGTTTCCCGGGGCTAAAGATGGAGTGGCGTTTTCATGGCTGAGTTCACCATCAAATTTTAAGTTTGTGTCTCTGTGGAGTTTGATGGGGCTGTAGAAAAGTAAATTGGTTTTAGGTAAAAATGTTAAAGGGCTGAATGGTGGGGTGCACAAACCTAGTATTGTGTGAAGTTAAATCCTCTTTGGAGGTTGATCCATAATCCTGGTGGGTTGTTAAATAGCTGCAGTTGAACTTGGTTATCCTGCCTCTAAAACAAGGTGTGTAGTTAGGAGCAAAGTGTGGCCTAGATAGTGATGTCTAGGTTGTATTCCCAAAAAGAGGTGTAGCTATAGGGGGGTGCAGGGTAGGGGCCGGTACCCGGGGCCAAACAGGGCCTTTAAAGGGGGCCTAAAGCCCTTTGCCACATTTAAAATGGGCACTGATAATGGGGGCCCTATTTTATTCTTTGCATCAGGGCCCAAAAAACTTCAAAGGGTTTGCCTCTGAGCCCAAAATTAAACAGTCCTTTAAAGGGATGGGCCCTTTACCAGTTTTACCGTGGGGGAAGGGTAAAGAAATTGGGTATTGGGGAGGGGGGTTCCCTAGGGCAAAGAATTTAAACCCCCCCCTGGACAAATGACAAAAAGATCTGAAAAAATTCCAGTTAGTTATCAAGAACTGAAAGACAGGTGTAGCCTTGTGTGAAGTAACATGGTCCAGTTAGGGGCTCCTGTGAAGAGAGCAGAAACCTAAGACAGAACGGAAGTGTTAGGGTCCATCCACATGACAAACATTTCCCAAAAAAACCCGACAATAAACCATCCCCATAGACCTCACTTTAATAACCGAATTGCAGTCCACACGACTCAGGTATTTCAAAACTGGCTTTTTAAAAAAAAAAAAAAAAACCTTAGAACATGTTCAATAATATGCTGTATTTCAAGTAAAGAAAAAAAGTCCCCCAAAATTTTTTTTTTTGTTGGGGTACGCAGCCATTATCTTTTAGATGAATGGACTTTTTTAAATTTACTATGGAAACCCCGGGGAAAAAAAAAAAAAAAAAAACCACGACTCCAAAATCCACATAAAATATTCATTGAAAGCCACGTCGTCCAACATGGTTTTCAGCGGTTTGAATCCCAAATCGCCCCTTTTTAAAACTAAGAAAAACAGGTTGGTGCCCCCGTTTCCCCGATTTTATGAACATTTCGCATACTTGCCATCATTTAAAGTGGGCTTAAGGCTTATGTTAAAACGGCTTAACCCGCCGGGGGGCGTAATTTTCACCCCGCAAATTTTTGCCCTGGGTGGGGGGGGCGGGGGGGGGGGGGGCCGGGGCCCCGGGCCCTTTTACTTTCAAATTTCCCGGGCGCGTATACGCCGTGGTAATTCACATTGTCCAAATTATCTCCCCGCCCGGCGGATTTTCCCGGGGAGGGAGAGGGGCGTAATCCATTTGTTCTCTATGAGAACGTGGGATTAAACCCTTAAAGAATGGGGCAGGGTTTTGGGGCCCTTTTAATTTTTGTGCCTTTAACGGGGTTAAATTTTACCCCTTTTTAAAAAACCCCTAAAGGGGTTTATCACCCGTTTAAACTTTTAAAATTTTTAAAAAAAAATTGGGGAAGGGAAAAAAAATTTTCTGTTTGGGGGGGAAATGGTTTTTGTGTTTTTTAATTTTTTTGTTTAAACTTTTTTTTTCCCCCATGTTTTTTTTTCTCCTAATATGAATCTAGAATTTTCGATCCCCTTACTCGGTATTATAATACCAAACACTGTTTTGTGTGTATTAAAGCCTTGGGGGGGATGGGCAGCCTATTTTGAACCGGGGCATTATTTGGGTCTGGGTTCCATGGAAAAACCCTTTAGCACGTTCGCAATTGCACGTTTTCGATTTTTTAGGCAGAGGGGAAACCCCCCACCTCTGTTAAAATACCCAGATGCACGGCCCCTACTTAAATTTCGGATCTTGGGGGTTTCCGGGGCAGGGTCAGGCTACCCTCTTCCCCAAATATATACCCTTTTGGTCTGCAGTCATCTAAGTTTTTAAAACAGATTTACTAGAAGTCATTAATTTCATTGTACACCGTTTCCCAGTATATGAGGAATGTGACCCCAAGGGGCCACTCACCCCCCACAGCTAAGGGGCCCTTAGGGGGATTGTCCCCACGGGAAAGGGTTTTTGGCGGTTTTTCAGCCCGGGTTTTCGGTTTTTTTCAGACCGCTGAAAAAACCGGCCGAAAATGGCACAATTGTGCTTATGGAAAACCGTGAAGCTGTCCCCATGCCGGGTTTTCCGCCGGCGGTTTTGCTGCCCGGGGGCAAAACATTTAGAAACACCATTCTTCCGGGGGGGGGGCGGTTTTGGGCGGAATCCCGTGCTTCTTTAATGGGAGGGGGGAAAGGGTCTTTTTCCGTCATTGGGAAAAAAAAGCCGCCCCCCCCGGGGGCCGTGGGGCGGGCCCCAAAACCGGGCAAAAAACCAGCCCGGGGAAACCCGACCCGGTTTTGTCCCCGCCGTGGGGGAAGCGCCCTTTTCTTCCCCTGGGAATTAAGCCCCTTTATCCCAAAACCCCGGGGACCACAAAAACAGACAAGGGGAAGACACCTCTTAAGTGTGAAGGGTTTTACCAACTCTGTTTTTCCCCTTGGAACCCATGACGCCCCTATATAAATTAAAAAAAAGACAATTTAAAAGGGATACAGGGCACTGTATACAGGGCCCCCTGGTTCTAAGGGGTTAAGTTGTAGCATTTTTGGTTTGGGTAAGTTAAAGATGTGGACATTTTCTCAGAATGGTTGCGTGCACTTTTTAAAAAAATACAGACCTTTTTAAAAGGGGAAAAAACTTATAATTTTGGGATATTCTGGTAAATTTTATTAAAACACAGCCGGCCCCCAAAACAAAAATCGGGCGCTTTCCCCCCAAACTTTTAAAATAATAGTGTCACGGGTTTTGCAGGGTGATTTCGCTTTACTTGCCCCTCCTTTATATTCCCCACAAAAAAAGTAACCATACAAAAAAAGCAGGAAAAAAAGTGGGGAAAAACAACACCTGAAATTTTTTGATATTTTCCCCACGGTTTGTTCCCCCGTATTGTGTTCCCCAAATTTTTTCCTTAAAATGAAAATCCTCAATGTTCCCTGGAAAAAATTTTTTTTCAACCAAAAAAAATTAGATCACTTTTTGAAATCTTGAAATAAAAAATTAAAAATATTCCCCTGAAAAATTAAATTTCGCTGTAAAAAATCGGAGTAAATGATAATATACACTGAACTCACTGAAATTGTATTATACCTAACCCCCAAAAATTTTTTTATTTTACACCCCCCAAAAATCAACTGTATTACACTGTACCCTCAAAAAATACTGCACACTTTAATCAAGAAATAATTATATTACACAAAATTTTACCCCCTAAATTTTTTAATTTTTTTTAACAACCCAAACCAAAATTATATTAGGGCCCTATGCCCCCCCCCCAAAAAAAAAAAAATTTTCCAATGGGAAGGGGGGTTTCCCGAATTCCCCCGGGGGCCCTTTTTTTGAAATTTTTTCCCGAAAAAAATTGGCCGCCAATTCTTAATTTTCTCCCAAACCAAACCCCTGTAAACAAATCGTCTCTGCCGGGGGAGGTGCCCTGGTTTCAAGTACAGAATTTTATAACAGAGTACGGTAAAGTATTTACAGTCTTCTATGCCCCACTGGAAAACACAAATTTTCACAAAAACTATTGGGTTTTTTTTTACGTGGGGGACTATGACTTTGGGGAACTGAAGAAAATCAGAGGACACGTCTTGTGACATCTCCCATCTCCAATAACTAGATTAGAGTTTTAAAAAGCTATCTAAGGGTAAAATTTCCCCATAGTTTATCCCAAAACCCCCTATTTTCTCCCCATACCATTAAAAAACGGATTTAGCCAGGATTCACCGAGCCCTGGTTTACCCGGGTAAAAGTGGGGGAACCCCATTTTTAGCAAGGCAGCCCCGGTACCCGGAAAAAAAAGGGGAACCCCCGCAGGGCCAGTTTGGCCCCAAACCCTTGAAAAATTTTTAAAGCAATAACCCCTGCCCTGACTGAATTAGCCCTTTTCACTAGGGGAGGGCAAGTTTTAGGCAGGGCCCCTTTTTGTTTATGGCCCACCCGGGAAAACCCGCCGGTAAAAAAAGAAATTTTTCAGTCCCGGGCCCGAATAAAAGGGATTTCATTTGTGGTATCAAAAGTTTAAAGGGTTTTGTGTTAGTACATTTGTGGGAAAAGGGGTCGATTTATTTTGGGTTTTTAAATGATAAAAGTCTTGTAATGAAAAATCCCCATTTTAGATGCTAATTGGAGGTACAACAATAGGTATCCACTACCTTCTCATAAGATTATAAAAAATGGGGGTTTAAGGAAAAGTCTCCGCAAATTTTATATGAGAGAGGTTTCACTTAAATCACTTGGGTAACTGAGGAAGGCACCAATCCGACCCCTAAAAGTTTTCCCTTTTATCATGAAGGTGGAGGACTGAAAGGGGGCCCCGTATGGAAAACCTATTACCCAAAATGGGGGTTTCCCAAAAAAACTACTTTTTATACCTGTGGGGGGCCCCCATGAAACCCACCTATTACCTGCTGTGGGACCTAAAATCTACCCATATACCTACTAGGGGGGCCCCTTTAATCTTCCTTTATACCCG